>VZTI01003482.1:156026-190321 GCA_013397865.1 Struthidea cinerea
GCCAGCGCCCGCACAGCCGCCACCACCGCGCGGCCGCCATGCTGCCGGCGCGCGCGACACTTCCGCCCTCCCGACAACGCCGGCCCCGCCTGCACGGGGTCGCGTGGCGGCGCGCACGTCCCAGCCCGCCTCTAACTGCGGGTTCGAGCCCCGGTCCCGGTCCCGGTCCCGGTCCCGGTCCCGGTCCCGGTCCCGGTCCCGGTCCCGGCTGGGCGGGTGCCAGAGGGAGGGACGCGGCCGGCGTGAGTGTGGCTTTGGCCACTGCCCAGCCTTCCTTTTCCTTCTCGATTCCCTGCAGTAGGCTGCCCACACAGCTCCAGAATATCTCTAAGGATGGAGACTCCATAATCTGATCACCCAGTGCCACTGCTCCGACAGCCTCTCAGTAAAAAAGTGTTTCCTGATGTTCCGAGGGAGCCTCCTGTGTTTCTTTTTGTGCCTATTGCCTCTTGTCCTGTCACCGGGCACTACTGAGAAGAGCCTGGCTCTGTCTTCACACCTCCCCTAAGTAGGTAGGTATTGTTCTACATTTACGACACCCACGAGCCTTCCCTTCACAGGCAGCAGTGCCAGCTCCACCAGCCTTTCCTCAGGGGTGATGCCTCAGTCCCTCCATCATCTCTGCAGTTCTTCTCTGGACTCTCCATGGTGTGTCCGTGGCTCTCGTAGTGGGGAGCCCACAGCTGGACACAGTACCCGGCCATGGCCTCACCAGTGCTGAGGGGAGGATCCTGTCCCTGAACCTCACCGGGCCAGGGCAGGCAAGGGCACAGCAATGGCTTGGGTTCAACTCAGGGTCTGGCAGAGCCCTCAGGTCCTTCTCCACAGAGCTGCTCTTCAGCAGGTTGGCCCCTGGTGTGTCCTGGTGCATGAGTTTATTCCTCCCCAGGTTCAGGACATTGCATTTCTTCTCGTTGAACTTCATGATGTTCCTGTCAGCCCATCTTTCCATCCTGTTGAAAGATTAAATTAAATTTAAAGATTCAAGGGATCCTGGAGACTTGCTTCAGTGGTAGTTGGTGAAAAGACAATAGGCAACAGGCGCAAGTCGAAAGACAAATTCTATTTAAACAAAGAAAAGCATTTTTGCAATGGGGATGATTGAGTGCTGGAACAGTGTGTGGAACCTGTATCCTTGGAGATGTTCAAAATCCAAGCAACGTCCTGAGCAGCCTGCGCTAGTTGCTCCTGTTTTGAGCAGATGGGTTTGACTGGGGATCTCCAGAGACCCCTCAGCCAAGCTGGTGGTACCACACAGGAGTCTGCATGGCTGGGAGGACAGGAGGGGTGGACTAGACTGCAGATGCACCCCAGGTGGACTGTTAGGCCTTAATAGCCCTGGGCAGCCTCCCTTGGGACCCACACCTCAGACTTGCTCATCACCTGCTGTTGGTCTGAATTCTGAGTCTGTGCTGTTGCCTTTCTTGGGTGCTGTGGGACTGGGGATGCCCTTTCCCCAGCAGCTCTCTTATTTAGCTTGATTCTTGTCCCTTAGGGAACAGAAGACAAGCAAAAGGAATACCAAGGGGAGAACAAACAGCTTTCACTTTGTGCAGATGCCATGCCATTAATGCAACATTTTAGCAAGTAATGTAAGCCCATTATTGTTTAAGCCTCTGAGACCTCTTCCACGTAACCTTTTTTGGGGGTGGATTTTCCAGATGGAAGTATGTGCCTATGTGCTGTCTGCTGCAGATGAAGCAAACCTCATGTAGCTTTGTCAGTTTATGGACATTTGCCAAAGATGGCATCAAAGAAGAAGCTTTAGGGAAAGGCCTTGTCAAAATCTAAGATTAGTATTTGACCCATGAGGTAGGCACATGGAGATAAGAAAGTATAATACATCATGTGAAAAGTAATGTCTCTGACTTTGGAAGATCACAGTCCTGAGGAAAATTAATAGAAAAAACATAATGGAAAAGTATTGTGGAAAAAATTCCCTTTATTTTTCAAATATGGAAACTATCTGTATTAACACTGAAAATCACAGCATGAAGAAAAAGCCATCACGAATTAACAGAGTCAAATTGCCCAAATGCCATGAACACACTGTACAGTACTGATTTCCAGTTCTTCTTTGGGCAGAGCAGAAGGACATACAATTTCAGGTCAGTTTTCATGGGCAGCTCTGACTCCTGGAACAATGTGCATGTATCACATATATAAAGTGACATGTGGCCTAACTGAAAACCCATATTCTTCCCAGATTTTCTCTCTCCAAATTAGTATTGAAGAGATGTGTCCTAATCCAACAGCTCCTTGTGTATTTATGCATAGAAATAGCTCTCTGTTTTATCCCCTCTGTAATCGTTAGGAAGAGATCTGTTTGCAAATAGGAGAAACTTAGAAAGTTTCTGCAAGTAGAAGCAGCAGGACTGCAGTAAAGACTGCATAAGCTCCCAAATATCCAAATATCTGCTAATTTTAAAAGACAATGGAAACATTTTAAAATACCTTTCAATTATCCAGTTTTGAAGGCTGAGTTAGTACAAGGTCAGCACTGGATTTGGAAGGGATACAAACACTTTACTATTCTTGACTGAGCTCTGAAAGCATGCCCCTTGCCAAGACAGATGCAGTGGGGATAGGGGTCTTTGGGATGCATACAGACAAGGACAGTGGAGAATTTTCTCTGTACATTGAGAAGTTCCCATTTCATCACCAGCAGGTACAAACCAAAATTGGCATGCATTGAGCTCCTTTCTGGGAAATCTGGCTTTGGAATACTCATTTCTGGAATGAAGTAGAACAGCCTCAGTTTTTGTTTTAAGGATGGGGTTAAATGAGTAAATCAAGGTGGGCACCAAAATGAAATATGCAGCTTTACACACAGTGAGACTGTAATATTGGCTTTCCTTCTTGGATAAGTAACAAAAAATTTGACTCTGTGTATGTATGTTTGCACACATGCACTCCTTTCATATATATGTGCATATATATATTTGTAAGTATATGAAAATTTCTGACAATACTTTGATGTTCAGGTACTGTAAACAGATAATCCCAATCATAATTTGGTTAACAACATGGGTAAACATCAGAGCTAAAAGCTATCAAGTGAATTCTGAAATTCCCAAAGGAAGACTGGTTTGCATTGTTGGAAAATGAGGCCTCTACTTGTTTGTGCTCTGTTAATCTTGTGTGGAAAGCAGGAAATCACAAATGGCAAGGCTGGGTGTGTACCGCTTTGTGGGAACATCTGCAAACGTGGATGCAATGTGGTATGTAGAGTCCCTTTTGTGATATGTGTACATGTCTGCTAACAGCAACCGAAAACAGGTTAGACTCCTGCTGACTTTTATTAAAGTATCATTAGGATCCTTCCAGATAGCTTTTAGAAATGATTGGGCTGGAAAGACCCTTTGCAATATCTCTAAGCCAGAAAGCATGTTCATATATTATAAAGCCAGAAGGGACCCTTATGACCATCTAGTATGACTGTCTGTGTAACCCAAGCCATAGAACTTCCCAGAATTAATTCCCATTTGAGCTAGAATCCAATCCAGCAATCTTCTGATTCATCCTTCAGTTTATCCTTTTTATACGGGAAGTCTCTTCAGGATTAGAATTCAATGTTTTCTTGAAAAGTTGGACAAATAGTCTGGAAAAAAAAAAAGAAAGAAAGAAAACCAAGAAGCAGTTCAATATGGACAAATTGAAATTACTATACTTCAATAATAATAATCAACTGCACAAACACAGGCTGGGAAATTACTTGATAGGCAGCAGTTCTGCTTAAAATGATGTAGGAATTATCATGTATTACCACTGGAGTAGGGTCAATGCTATCATGCTGTTGTTAAAAAATAAACCACTTCATTGGGTTTTATATAAGCAGGTCTGTTCTTTATGAAGGTTTAGACTCATGTCAGCTAAGCGGTGTTATTGATAAGCTAGTGCTGTCTTAGCTCACTGTAGATACAAGCTAATGCAGTGTATCTTAAAACTCTTTGATTAAGATCCAGTCCTTAGATAGAGCCATCTCATCAAAGTAAGAGTCTAACCTCACTAAGAGTTAGGATAAGATGAACAGACTTGAGTTTGCTGTATGTATGCATCAGGGACAGTTATCCTGATCAGCCAATGCACAGCATGCTAGCAACCATGGTAACATGAGTACAAGGTCTAAATCTTAATGTACAGGAAATATTCTTTCCTCAGTGCTCAGTAATAATAAATCTTCATTTGGATTGTTGTGTCAAATTTCAGTCATTCCACTTCAAGAAAGATGTGGAACAGCAAGGAGAAAGTCCAGAGGAGAGGAACATGAATGATTATTACCTGTGAGGGTAATACAGGATCTGTTTAGTCTAGAAAGGAGAAGAGCAGACATTATAAAAGTATTCAAACAAGATTAAAAAAGCGCTACAAAGAGGAGGATAATCATTTGTTATCCAGCTCACTTGCCTCCTGCTAGAATAGATCTCTTGTCAAAATAAGCAACCTGCCTTCCACAGTCAGCAAACAACTTGCTGCCTTACAGTCTGGAGCCAGCCACTGCTAAACAGAACTACCACACACTTCTAGTTACCCTGTTCTGCTACCAGTCTTACATGAAAGAGATGTGTTTGTGCATTTATCTCAGGTTCCCAATAATAATATGTGCAGCCCATAAAAATAGAATACTCTGCCTACAAGATGTGGCAGCACCAATATATAACCCTGCAGTTTCTGAACAACTAAAAAGAGCTTCAGGATCTGGCTTTGAACATCTCTCAAGAAATGTGTTTGAGGAAGCTTTGTTAGTGCTGGGGAGGGCAGCATGGGCAGGTGTGCAGTTGTGATTGGCAAAGTCAACTCCAGCAATGCCTCTGAGGTCTTCCTTCCATGATGTGCACCTCTGAGTGTATGGCTATGGCTAGGGATGAAAAACATCAGTGTGTAAAGCCAGGGTAGAGGGCACTTTCAGGTCAGTGACATAGTGGGTTGTGAATAATGAGCAGACCTCAAGTGAAAGCTGCCCAGTTTAGATAGTTCCTTGGTGGGTCAGGAGGCTGCTCACTGCTGTTCCTGCTCTTAGCCATTGTCAAAAGCAGGACAGCTACACTGCAGCAGCCTGAACACTGTGGATCGTTAACATCTTCCTGGTTGAGTACAGACATTCCTTTTCTGGATGTTCATGGACCTGGATGTTATGGAGCAAGCCTAGTGGTCCTGTTCACTGGTGTGAGAGATACCAGCTGTATTCCTGGCCATGCCAAGGAAGGGGGAGAGAGCATGGATGAAGCATGTCCCTACCTTTATCTTTAGCCTCTGAGATGTTATGGATGTAATTTGGGCTTATGCCCAAGTGTGTTAAACAGAAGCTGAATTTCATTTGGTAGGAACTGAAAAATATATCCTGAAATTTTAACTTTGGGGTCTGGCAAACTTGTGCAAGCGCTAAGAAGTGGTTTGGCTCTGCCTATAAAAGATAAGGAGCTGTAGGAAGACAGGTATTTGAAAGCACATTCTAGAGCAATGTGACTGAGGGGAAGTCACTTTTGAAAATAGGCACAGATTTGCACAGGAACCATTTCCTTCGGAATCTTGTGATGAGGAGTGAAACTGTTTCCTGAGCAAATCTGGCATGGCAGGGAGTCATTCCTGGCATGGATGTACCACTTGGCTGCTCAGGTGGGTAAATTGTTCTTAAATTTGGGTTTCCCCTCCTGGTTTCAGCAGGAGGAGAAGAGCTTGCTAAAGAGAAATGAAGTTAACTGGGTTTTGGCAGAGCTTGGTAGAGGGAAGAGCTGTTTCAAGACTGAATAATGGATATAATAATTTTTTTAACTGTTTGCTTCTTTGACAATCCTTTAGGATCTTCCACTAATGAGAAGCCTATTGACCCCTAATTGGTGCTACTAGCCATCTGTCCCTGTTGTATGATCTCACATTCCTTCAGGAGGTGGGTGACTCTAGTATCTGCAGCTAGACAGGTTGCCAGAGGAGCTCTCAGGAAGCATCAAGTGCATATCTGTGCAAACACCAGGACTGTGAGCAAGGAGGTCAATGCTAAAAGCTTGTTTGGGTGAAAGTACTAACCAAGTGAAAACTTTGTGGCTGTATCTTGCAGGACAGAGTTATGGCAACATTTTGGTGCCAGTCCACAGATGGTGGTGTTCCCGATTCACCTGGGTACTTCAGAAATAAAGGAGCTCCTAGTTCAACTCCTTCACTGAGTCTTCTTTACTCAGGTCTAACTATTGGGCCTCAGAGAAATTACTAAATCAGGCCTTCTTTGCAGTTTAATTTTCTCCTCTTTAATGCCAGTCAGAGAGAAATGAGGGAGAAACACGATTAGGGAAGACTGCATGTGGCAGAGGCGATAGAAAAGTGAGTGTCTGGCACAGTAGGTCTTTCTCTGTCCTCCACTCTGGACTTATGTTTCAAGTTTTGCCTTTTTACAGCATTAATCTGCACTCTGCTGCCCAATTTCACAGTGCTGTCTCCCTCCTACAGTGCCTGGGGGTGTCGTTCTGTGGGCAAACCAGGTGGGAGAGCTGTTGTTTCTCCTCTATCCCAGAATTACCAAGTTCGCAGTCTTGCGCATCCAGCTCATGCCGGGAGAGATGCTCCACAATGCCAGCCCCCAGAGAATCCCCCAGGACATTGGTAGTTGTTCTAAGGCGGTCCCTGAAAAATCAGAGAGAAAAACAAAATACAGTTTCATAGTAGTAGCTAAGGGGATGAAGATTATTTCAAGAAACATCTTCAGTGAAACTTTTCCTACTTTCTAAGTCACTCTAATAATGAATACTTCAACATTGACAGGAAAATGACTCCCAGAGAGCCTTCCTTGACTGACATCCTTGAGCTCAAGCTTCACATTCATTCCTGTTTTATTGCATTCCCAATTTCTTACTGAAAATTTTGGACTTGACACAAATCAAGAGGAAGGTTGCTCTGTTTCTACGTGGACACTGTCCTTTCCAAAGGCCTTGCTGAAGACTCAGATGGCTTCACCACATCTGTTTCACTTAAGTGGCATTTGGTTTTACAAAAAGTGCTGAAATTCTGGTGCAAACCTATGACAGCCCTGCTGTGGACTCAGATTTCCTCAGCATGGACAGCATGTGCTAAGATGAGGCACCCAAGTCTTTCTGCAACACAGCACATCTAAAAGACCCTTTGCAATGAGATATTCTCCACAACTACAACAGTATGCCAGAGCTGTTGAAGCTGTCACCAGTCCAGCGCCCCATCAGGTCCTTCAGTGGTAACAACAGTGGCATCTGATTGAAATAATCTACTCTGAGTAAGCACAAGAAGTAACCTGGCATATTAGGAGGCAGGGCTCTTCCCAGCCAAGGCTGTTCTTATGCACAATCCACAGGAGAAGTGGAGGTGTTGGGCAAAACTGTTTCCAACTGGTCAGCCATGGCTGGGAGCAGATTTTGGTTGCTTTGGCTACAAACCAGCAATACAAGATACAGAAGAACAGAGGAAACACTGACAGTGTATCCATCTGTCAGGATTTTGGTGTTTGAGAAGACAGAGAGGTGGAACTGTGCACAAACTCATTCTTCAGTCTGGTTCCTAAGAGCACTCCTATAAAATCACTTGTCCCAAGTGATTTTATTTAAAAAGGAAAGAAAGCTGAAATGTAGCAGAGTGGCTGACTAGCTGCACCCATCTAAACACTCTTCAACTTTGTACAGCCCAGTCTCATCCCTCTTTCAGTGTTTGGTAATCCAGAACTGTCATTCTGTAGTGTGGATTTGCTTATTATTGGCACAACCTTTCCCTATGACTCTGCAGATAATTTCTGGGTGCATTTAAAGATAAAGCGAATGGAGGACATTCTGTTTGGTCACCAGGCTGATCAGCAAGCAACCTCTGATCCCTTGGGTCACTGAAGCACATGGCAAAAACTCCAGCATGGGCAGAGAGGGCTACTGTACAAAGGTCTCATGGATACAGGCATGTTTTAAGCTTAATGGTACGGGCTACTGAGCCTGCTTTTAGCAGAGACATTGGGAATACAGACGAAGTCTGTAAGCACTGGCAGGAGTGCACAGCAATGCACGCCTGCTGAGCAAGGAACTTACAGAAACCAGTCCACAGCGATGATCAGTGTAATATCTTCAGTAGGCAGCCCCACTGATGTCAACACTATAACCATTGTCACCAGTCCTGCCTGGGGAATACCTGCGGCTCCGATGCTGGCTGCTGTGGCAGTGATGCTGGAGAGAACAAGAAAGCAGAGCTATCAGCAAAGGGAAGAAAAGAGGTGGTCGCATTTGCAGAAATGTCAGGAAGTAGCTCAAACTCATCATCATCTTGGCAGCCTTTCTGCCCTGGACACCAAGAAGGATTGTGGCACATGGGACCTCAACACAATGCCAGGCTGCTCCTGCCAGACACCCCCTCATAACAGACTGCACACCACAGCTTTTCCTAAGACCTGGACATGCAAGAAGGGCTCAAGTGGAGCCTCAAAGACATGGTGTCCATATGTGCTTTCACACCTGGAGCTGTAGTACAACCCTTCTTTCCCATACTTTTTTTTCCTAATTGCACCTTCTGAGCAAAAGAGGAACCTGATCACACCTCAGATAAGCCAACAAAACTGAAACCTTTTCTGTAGTCCCAAAACTCTTTCAAAAGTCACCTTATTGTGATGATTTGCCCAAAGTCAAGTTCATAGTTGTTCACTTGTGCAATGAAGATGGCTGCAAGGGCCTCGTACAGAGCAGTGCCGTCCATGTTAATTGTGGCTCCCACAGGCAGTACAAACCTCGTGATGCGCCTGTCCACACCATTGTTTTCTTCCAGGCACCTGAAGGTTATGGGCAGAGTCGCTGAGCTGAAACGAATACAAAACCACATGAATTGCACGTATGCTGACTTTTTAAGAAGGACTAAGCCTCTGCCTGGTTTATGACCTTACCCACCTGCTTTTTCACCCTGCCATGTGAGCCAGAGGCCAGAAGCTGCTAGGAGAAAGAACAGTCTAAACAAGGCTTCCTCAGATATGATGCACGCTGCAGTTGCACATTCAGACATGGCTTTCCTCAGGGGGTTGGGACAGGGGCTGTATAACTCTGAGGCTGATGATGCCGGTATAACACCAAAAGAAGGAGGATTCAGGGTAGATAGGGCAGAGCCTCAAGACCAGAACTCCTTTTTCTGCTATTAAAAAAGCTTGAGCCCTTTCTCACCCCTCTCAGTCCATAAGACAAGAATGACACGTTTGAGAATATATCTTGCAGAGAAAACAAAGAACTGTTTCTGAAAGAGAACATGAACAGAAAAAATGCTATGTGTTTTGCTATGAGAATGTATGTGGAAGAGCCTGCTATGTGCTTGCCAGGAAACTAATATAACAAGAAACATAGCAGTCAGTGAAACAACAGTCACCTACCATCCCTTGCTTTGGCTGTGTGACCATGGCAGTGTGAGTCATTGAACATACCAGTGTTGATGCCTTTGCCCAGATCTCTGGAAGGTTTAATGACAGCTGCATACAGTCTATGTGCCTGGGAGAGACAGATGTGAAAATGTGTGCAAGTACATGTGTGTGAGAGGTATGTGCATGTGGAATAATGCTGTGATTCAGGAGGATTTGATATTTGTCCTGAGCTCAGCATTTCAGTGGTAAGCAAAATCACCCTCGTGTTTGGTCAGGAGGAATACGGGCCATTCAGTGATGGTCAGAGCTGGTCATGTGACTAGGGCTCCTGAGCAGGGCAGTGGGAACCTTCCCACTCCCAAATGAATTTGGCTGGTCCACTGCAAAAAGCTGCTAGTGCTAGAAATTGTGAGACCACAGTGCTGCATTGAGAGCAATGAAGTGCTGAGGTGAGGTATCTACATCAGCCCCAACCTCACTCCTACATAGCCATCGTACCTGGAGGAGGTGCCTAGGGCTGTGATGAGAGCCTGCAGGAGCCCTGCAATGAATGCCCAGGGGTTTCGGTGAGTGACAATGAAGTAGAGCAGGGGCAGGATGCAAAGGGCGTGAATGAGGAGTCCAACGATGACAGTGAGCGTGTACATCCCCAGCTGGCCTCCCATCACTGCTAGGTCATCCATCTCCAGGATTTTGCCCGCAATTAAAAACATGATCCCAACTGGAGCATACCTGTGACAGAAACACAAGGCTGATGGTCAGGACTGGCTCCCACACTTTCACACTGGCTTTAGCACATGCTGTCTGGATAAATCCTCAATAAGCTAGCGTATCGTAACTGCTCACGGAGCCTAATCACTGGATGATACTGCTGGTTTTCTTTTCTAGAAACCTGGAGAGAGCTGCGACTTGTTCATCCCATGGTCAAAAATAAGCTCTTGGTGCACGCCTGGGGACCACAGAACTCTGTTGTGCACATAGCTTGGGCACTGGTGGTTTCTTCCTCCTTTTGGGTTTTTTATGTTTCTACAACACTCCTTGTAGAATTGATAAGGAAGGTTATGTAGAGAAACCTTCAGAGTCCCTTCCTTTCCTAACAGAGCTTGGACTGAGAATGGTTTTTTTTTGCCCTGAGAGGCACAGGAAAGTACAGGAGAAACATGGAATCAGGGAATAAAAGCAAGAGTGTCCTATAGGCTCTGTGATATAAGCCTTGCTGCCTTCAGATGCTCACATTTAAGGAATATGAACATCTAGGGATTCCAGATCTGGTGTAACAAGGACTGGGCACACCAACACCTGTAAAAGCAGCCATGGCTTGTGTAAAACCCCATTTTGAGGTACTCTGCTACCTTTTCCATTCCTCATGTCTTTTTCCCCCCCTCCATAACAATGCAGCTGACAAGCAGAAGTGAGGCTCCACAGAAAAGACATAAGATAGATATGGAGAGAATCATGGGCACTAATATAATAACCAGACCAAAGAAAATTCCAGCTCCATGGCCACACCTCTCAGGGCTGGGCCTCTGCAGCTCAAGAGCTCACATGCAACTCATGCACAAGGCTCAGAGGTCCACATGCCAAACTCCAGCTTAGCCTGGGAGGTTTGGAAAAGTTTCAGGAAAGGATTTAATAAATATTTCATTTCCTCTGACCTTCCTATTAGAACACATCCTTGGCTGCAGCCACTGACCAGATCGCCCCAGAAAAACAAGCTCCTGGGAGATGGTCTGCAGATTGTGGCTACAGGAAGGCATGCACAGGCAGTCTCCCAAGTGTAACCAGTGTTCTATACATCAACACCCTGCCTTCCTTCATCTAAAGGGAGGTTTAAGGAGGGGTGTTGAAGGTCTCTGGGATAGTGTGCAGGTCTACTTGTTCCACTGTGCTCATGCTCTCCCTTCTGTGCCCTCAGGCAAGTCTTACCTCTTCTTAGGAAAGCAAAGCCCCAAGTTCTGGTTCAGACATGGAGTAAAAGATCCTGGGGGCGTGGGGCTTCCCAACATCTGCTATGAGCTCAGAGATATTCTTCCCCTTTGTGCCTTTTTCTGTAAGGCCTGTTCTGCTGTGCTCAGGATTTTGCTCTGAGATACAAGACTGTGACTTATAAGACCAAGGAAAGAAAGCTGGAGTGATCCAAAATGGGAGAGGGTGTCGGGCTGACAGATTTCTTCCCCGTCAGACATTTGCGTGTATTCTGCCAGACCTGCATCTGTCCTCTTTTGCAGTACCTGACAAAACTTTGAGCCCTAACTGGGTAAAAAGCTTAAAATAACAAGATTTGGTAAAATTCTGCCTTCTAGAGTAGACTTGTCTCAGCAATGCCTTGTTTGTCTGGACCATGTGTCACAGGCAGCCTTACACAGAAAGCAATGAGCAGCTGAGCTCCAGAGGCATCGGGATCTGGAAGACCTCAAACTGAAAGGCAGTAATTTTGAGCTGATCCTCTCAACCCAGCTCAGCTCTCAGAGCTATTGCATTACTGCATACAGCTGCCACCCTGAAAGCAGGATGGTGGCAAGGGGTTACTGTGATTTATGGCTAAGTCAGACTCCTGGAACACAGCTGGAAGGAAAGCTTTCTGTGAGAAAGCCTCACACCCTACTCCTGTTGGTAAGGTTAAGAGATCTTCCACTCCAGCTCTCTGGTCTTCCAAGGATGTTTCCAGAAGCCTCAAGAAAAGCAAGTCCTGGTGTACCTGATATTTCTAAGGTAAAAACAAAAAGAACAGGAAATGAAATGTGAACAAATATCCCATCCAGACTTTTCCCTCCAGCTTGATGGAGCCAAAGTAGAGCTGTGCCCATCTGCTTTTCCTGTCTTGTGCATGAAATCCTTAAAGCTACCCCACTTCTCATCATGTCAATGGAAACTGCACCTGCAGACCTCCTGCTCCAACCGGCTGTGCTCCTCACCAGATGATAATGGCCACCAGCCTCATGATGGCTTCGTTGAGGCAGTTAAAGAACTCCCGCAGGGCCCGTCCCTTCTGCTTCATGCTGCCGATCACCAAACCGAAGCACATGGAGAACACTACCAGCCCCAGCGCGTTCACCCCATTGGCTGAGCCTGGGATGGGAATGACTTCTTCAAAGGTCAGCACCTCGGAGATGGTTCCCAGGGCATGAGTGACGTTCTCCATGATGCTGGTGAAATTCTCAGGCACAGGGATCTGAGTGGTTGTCACACCTGCTGTGACATTGCTGCTGTGGAGGATGGTTCTGGTGAAGATCCTGGTGCTGTACTGCGTCTTGTACTGAAAAGACACAGATTATCAGATGCTCCTACAGGTCCTAGTTCAGATGCTCAGGACATGCTAGGCTCTTACATCCCTTCTTAAAGAAAAGACAGTACTGCAAGTTGCTGCTGACTTGTGTGGGAAACTTGCTTTGCCTGTTCTTAAGGTCCCCAGTGTAGTGCTTTCATCAGAAAGTTCAGAAAGTTCATAGAGCGGAAGGTCAAAAGCATCTCATGTTGCTAGGACTGATATATTCTGGCTTCTCTGAGAGCCCTTTGTGCTGCTTCTAAGGGCACTAGCATTGCAGAAGAGACAGCTTCTTGGAGACTCTGCTCCATATCACTGCCAGTCCAAGCCTGCTACCTGAGATCATGCAAACCCTTCCTGCCTCTGTGGAATGGGATGGAGGTTGAAGGTCCCTTCTACAGACAGTTTGAAAAGCTTGCATGGGGGATACTATAATACAGACTAACATCTACAGTGCCTCCTGCAGCAGCCAGACCTGGGGAATAAAGTGCTATTCCATCCCTCAGAGAAGTAGATAGGACCATGGTTGAGGGCACAGGGCACAAAGATGAGGTTTCATACCTGTTTGAAGCACGCTTCTACCAGGTTGGGCGGGAACATATTCCTGCAGTAGATAAAACATGGAAAGAGTTATCGTCCAGTTGAACTAGGAAGAAAACATGGGCTTCCTGGCCAAATTCTTTGTCCTGGGGCAGTGTCTGAGCTCACAGCTTTCACAATGTCCACTCAAGCCCTTTTGATCTGACTGACAGAAGAAGGGAATACGCTGATCTGGACCCAGCACCTCTTGCATCTTGTCAGACTCCCACTGCATGTTTTCAGACTCCAGAACGTTATTCAGGTATGTGGAAAGAGATGACACACATATCGCCCTGGTATACAGTTACATTGTAAAACCATCAGCAAACCCAACCAAACCTTGAAACAATATCATATTATGACTGTTTAATACACTGCCTTGCTCTCAGCCTCACCTCTACAGCTGTCATTTGAGCTCTCTGTTATCCTGTACCTCAAAAACATGGCTTTATACCACTTGAGATGGTACAGCTTTGCAATTCACTGAGAAAGGTCACAGCAAGGGAAGAAGAGGCAATGCCTTGGGAACCACTTCCTTGATTGCCTTTGGTCATTGAAGATGGGTATCTGGAGTAGCCTTTGCTGGGTGAATTTCTGAAAGGTAGGCAGCCACTGATAGTTTTCATTACTTGTTTTGTTGAGCACACCTTGACCTCTTACATTAATACCTCTGGAGAAGGGCTGGACTCCGGGCCAAGCACTCAGACTCGGAGAGTCTAGTTCGCTAGACTAAGCTAGAAGTAGTAGACTTGCCAAGACTCAGCCATTAACCTCTTTCCCTAAGACTGTATGCCTAAAGCTGTGATACTTCAAAAGGACACTCCGTGGAGGAATGTAATCTCATTGATACGGTCTCAACATGAGACCATCTTGTTTACCTACCTCACCAAATCCATGAAGGCATCTGTGGTCTGCACCTGCTCAATTCTGCCTTCCCGGTGAAGTTTGTCCTTAGATCCTTTTCCTGGGTGTATGATAATCACCATGAAGATGCCGATGAAGACAGCTATGATTGTGGTTACCATGTAGTAGATGATAGCCCGCATCCCCATCTTCCCTGAGACTCTGCTGTCCAGTGAGGCCATTCCTGGGGTGTCACACAGAGAGACAAGGTGAGGAAGCCTATCGTCTTAGAGAGAAAGGGAAAGCTTGAGGAAGATTCAAAGGATGCAAGGCACATGCATGAGTTGGACAGGGAGCTAGGGTCTCTAGGAAGCACAGCCTACAAGGGACAGAATTTGGAGTTCCAGGGTGATGTTGATATGGAAGAATGTGGCTTGTGGTCATGAAGAAGCATAGCGCTGGTGGATCTTAGGCTACATTTGGGAATGTAGCAATTTTCTTTTAAATCTCTCAGAAGGGGAATAATCCCCTCCTAGTATGTTGGGCCTTTCAGTCCCTAATGGTGGGATGTTTCCGCAGGTGGAACACCTTGCAGTCCCTTCTGCTGTCTGAAAGCTTGGCTGTCTGTCATGTCTTCCTTGAGGATCTGGGTGAAACAAGCCCTCCAGCCGGTGATCAACTTCAACCCTTTTGAACTGACATAAATTAACCTTCTCTAGGTTGGAGGAAACCTGAAGTTGATTTGGGCAACAAACTTGGAGACATTTGAGGTTATGTAGGATTAAATCCTTGTTAGTGCTGAAGTGCTGGGCATTGGAACCACAGCATTGTGTTCTCCCTGGTCTTCTGAGAAAGCACAAGGTCTTCTGCTTCTCTGCGCCACTACTGAGCCAGCAGGGGGTCTCAGTGTGGATCATGTTCACCATGGCTGTAGATTCGGACTTGTCACTACTAGTCAGGCTAATCCAAGCACCTCCAGCTGGGTCATGAAGAGGTACCTGAACAACAGCTTTGCTGCCCATTGTCTTGGCTGAAAGCAGCAGAAAGCACTTCTCACCTGTAATCAAGCTAGAGACAATGAGAGGAAGAACCAGCATCTGCAGCATACGCATCAGCAGCTCGCCGGGGAAGGAGAAATACTTGATCTGGCGATAGGTCAGCTGGTAGGGCCGGAGGGAGAAGGCCAGGATAATCCCTGTGGGTCAGCAAGGGATGAGAATGGAAGTGTGTCAGTGTGATCCAGTGGTCTGTCTCTCAGTCCTACAGTGCAGCTTTTCTCTTTCTCATCTACTCCCAGCTCCTCCTCTTCCCAAAGGAACAAATGCTCATTTTCTAAAAGGCTATGATCCAGTTTTTACTGTATGCTCTCTCTCCCTCTGACATATTTATGTGCACAGGAGCCTTGTGCGAAACCACAGGTCTCCTTGTTCCGTCTGTTGCTCTTCTGGGGTCTGTTCCCAAGAAGCTCATGAATACAAAATGCTGTGATGAGAGATATGATCTCCCAGACTAAAATAAGTGTGACTACACAGTTCAGATTCTCTGTCTACCCACCTCTTAAAGCTGAGTTCAGCCAGTTAGAGACATATAGCCTGGATCAAAAGCTAGAGACAACCTGCTATGTGCTAAGCAGATTTGGTGTGCATTGTATGTATCATGGCCATTTGCAGCAGTTCTGGTCCTGTCAGGCTAAAGCTGTGGGAGGAATCTGAAAAGCCCTTGTGCCTACAGCTGCACTTACAAGATGCCTCTGAAGAAACCTGGATGATTTGTACAAGGATTGGTTGAGTTGGACCATCAAACTGTTTCTGTCATAGACTGTTTCTATACTGCAGCCAGAAAGGATCAACAAGGACTCCCTCTGACATACACACTCTCTGTGGGGTCTCTTGTTCTTGCACACGAAAGCACTCATGATGTGGCTGCACTTTGAGCTGTCATCAGCTTCACCTCCTCCAGCAAATTGCTATGATAAAATAAAATCTTTGTAAAATAAACAAACGTTTCCCCATTTTTATAAATGGTGCTTGGTGTTGCCACCAGCTCCATACCTAGTAGGACTGCAGCAATGGTGAAGAGGACAAAGGCATTTCTCCTGAAGAAGCTTTTAGCACTCTCAGCAGTGATACTGTGCATCCGCTTCTTGGCCCGCGCCGCCCGCTTCTGCACAGCCTGCCGGAACCGCTGCACCCGGCTGTCGGCGTGGAGCCGCTTGGCTGCATCCTCATTGAGGAACAGGCTGTTGACATGGCTCTGCTCGCTCATGGTCAGCACAGCTGCTCAGTCCTCCAGGCACAGCTCTGCCTACCCTGGGCAGAGAGAAGGACAGGCAGGAAAGCATAAGCTGTGGCACATCTTGCCTTTGTCTTTAAGTTATTTCCCTGGGGCCTGCTTAGGAAGGTTTATTAAAGTTGATTAATGAGCTCCTCTGACCATCTACAAGGAGCAGACCTTGGGGAAGGGTATCTAAAGGGCTGCCAGGGTCTTGTCACTACTGCTTTGGTGCCTCTAGAGAAGCTCTGGCCTCTACAGCACCCAGCCTGCACTGAGGAGTGGCTTATGTTGGCCTGGGCAGCCAGAAAGGGCTCCACAGCCACCCAGGCTTGTTCTTAGGAGTTTGAGCACTTTGGAACAGAATTTATTTTTATCACCTGGCAATAAACCCCTTTCCCATATACAAACTCTTCCAAACAAAACCAAGCAGCGAACAACATTTCTGATATACCTCCAAGGTGGACAGGTCCCTACCACAACAACTTTCCCCATGACAGTGAGTGGCACTGGCTGTTTCTGTAGAAAGGAACATTATCCCCTTGCCTTCCATGGAGCCTGAGGATAACACTTTATTTACTGACTTTCCTTTGAAACACAACAGGACTTTCAAGTAGTATCTCTTGTCAAACTCCACTGACAGGATTAACCTGATGTTCTGTCTTCATAAGTACTAAGACTGAAATCAAACCTACTCCAAAGAGATAAATAAAGAACCAATGCTGCTCCATTACCAACTGGCTGCAAGGCCTGGACAGTCTACTGTACGTTTTTACTGTTCTTTCCATATTCCTCAGAACAAAAGAACAAGGGGGCTACACAGGCGAACCAGTCTCTAGAGTGCTAGAAGCCACCAGCCACTCAACAGTTCTCATAATGAGGAAGATTATTGCCTGACTATGCAGGTGCCACTTTCCTTCTGTTGCTGTGCCTTGACAGATGGAAGGTCTGAAAATGATTCTTGTTCCCAAGAGTTTGCAAAGATAATACAAGCCTAAATGAAACCAAAGAAGAAACAAGTCACCTTAGCACATCAGCAAGTGCTGGAAGACTTTCTTTGGTGTTGCAAGTCAAATTAAGAGCTAGTCCATTTGTAATCCTAAATTTAAATCAAAGAAACCCTCACAAATGAGACTATATTCTCTATAAATTACATACCTAGTATCTTCCATCTGGACCCAGATAAATGCCTATCATGAACTGAAGACATTGCCTTAAAGAGGAGCTGCTTCGTGGTACAAGATTGCAAGGTCACGTGCACGGAAGCTGGAGAAAAACCTCCATTCTGAGAGAAGGTGTGTTTGTATACATGCTAATGCCTTCATGAGGTTCAGAACAGGAGAGACACACCTGAGGTGGCCCAGCCAAGTCACCCTAAGCCCTCCCAAGGCTAAGCTGCATAAAGGACACTGGCAAAGATGATGGGTATTTGCTGCAGAAACCTTGCAGTGCTGCTGTGGTCATCCCAGCTTTTGGATCAGCAAACAGCATTCCATGGATTTTGATCCACTCATTCCAGCTTGATGAAGCATTCCAGTCCTTACTATACCACCCCACTTTTATCTGTTGATGGAGACAATACACACTAGACTGTGTGAAAACTTTGCCTGTCTTCCTTCTTCTCACTGCCAGTCCTGCTTTTCACAGCTGCACATGAGAAAAAGAAATTGCAAGATTCTTTCAGTTTATTGAGATTGTGCCTCCTGAACCCAACAGTAGGTTTAGAAACTATTCATTCAATCCCCCTTGTGTCCCACAATAAACTTGTATCATTTATAGCCTTCCAGATATAGTGTTGAACAAATAACCCAGAACAGGTGACACAGGAACACACCCAGGTGGGTTTGAATGTCTCCAGAGGGAGACTCCATGACCTGCCTGGGCAGCTATTCCAGTCCTCTGCCACCCTCAATGTAAAGAAGTGCTACCTCATGCTGAGGTGGAACTTTTTGTGGTTTCGTTTCAGGCCATTACTCCTTGTCCTGCTGCTTGGGCATTCAAATGCTTCCTAATGTCCAGTTTGATCCTCCCCTGGCATGACTCTGGACCATTCCCAGTTGTGCTGTCCCTGGATCCCAGAGAGAACAGTCCAGCACCTCCCTCTCCACACTCCCTCCTCAGGAAGCTGCAGAAAGCAATGCTTCTCCACCTCCATTTCTCTGAAGGGAAAGCCCAGAGCCCTTAGCTGCTCCTTGTAGCACGTGCCTTCCAGCTCTTCACAAGAAGGTTCACACTCCATTCCCCTCCTCTGGACATGTTTGAGGATGTTCACATCCTTCTTCAATGTTGGGGCCCAGCCCTGCACACAGTGCTCCATGTGAGGCTGCAGCAATGCTGACTGCTATGGGATAATCCCCTCTCTGGACCTGCTGGTCATGCTATGTGTGATGTCTCCAGCATGCAATTTGCCCTCTCAGCTGCCTGGGCACACTGCTCACCCCTCTTGAGCCTGCTGCCAGTCTTCACCCCCAGGTCCCTCTCTGCTTGTCAGCCACTCCTCTCCCAGTTTAGACTTGTATCCAGTGTTACTCCCTCCCAGCCTCAGAAAACAGCACTTGGACTATTTCCATTTCATGCCTGAGATAGCCCAATGCTCCAATCCATCAAAATTCTTCTTTGAGGCCTCTTGTTCCTCAAAAGAGTCAACAGCACCTCCCAATTTGGTATTGTCAGCAAGCTTGCTAATGGGATATTCAATTCCTGCATCTGGATCATGGATCAAAATACTGAACAGTATTGGCCCCAGAGTTAAGCCCCAAGGACACGACCAGTGACCGCTCACCATCCAGACACAGCCCCATTCACTACAACCATTCAAGCCCTGCCATCCAGTCGGCTCTCCACACTGCACACCATCAACTCGCCCCTCCCATAGCTGGACAGCTGTCCAGAAGGATGCTGTGAGAGACAGTATCAAAAGCCAGGAAAGACAGTATCACTAAAAGCCAGGAAAACTGGATGCACCACCTTCCATTTATCAACTTGGGATGTGACCTCGACCTAGAAAGAAATCAAACTGGTTAAAGAGGATTTTTCCTCTGTGAACCCATGTTGAAGATTGCATTATTCTTCAAATGCTTTTCAGTAGTATTCAGTAGGACCTTCTCCATAATTTTTCTAGAAACTGAGGTTAGACTCACAGATCTGTAGTTCTTTGTGTCTTCCCTCACACCTTTCTTGTGGATTAGAATAGCATTGGCTTGCTTCCAAGTCAGCAGGGATGCCATGAGGCTTCCTACAGTAGAACAGATTACCACCTGAGGCAATCACTTCCAAAAGAAGAACCATCAGAGAAAGTTTCAAACCCAAGACACTCTTTTTCTTACTCCCAAACCACTCACTCTTCATCAAATGATCCAGCACACACTGGTAATGTGAAGTGCTGCCTTACCTGGATGTGGAAAACTCCAAACTGTTCAGTGAAGTGAAAAGTCACATTGATGGCTCTGAAATCACCCATGACAGACTTTCTACACACAAACCAGACTTCTCATTTGCTGTGGTGACCTGAGTAGACCCATGTTGAGTAGGGAAATGTGGGCTCACCCTCCTCCAGACCTTGCCTTTCTTAGAGCTGGACCATACCACAGCAATGGCAGAAATTCCTGTACAGGAAAGGTGAGAGCAGAATCCACAGATATAAAGGGACTCACCCAATCTTTTCTCTAGATGTCTTCCCATCTACATGCACTGGAAAACATATTTTTGTCCAAACAAAATGAAATTTCTATTTTGATATAGGATAGTACAGGATTAATCATTAGATCCCATGTTGTACCATGTGTTCAGCTGCCTTCTTAGAGCAAAAGTTATTGCACAGAAGGAACTCACCAGCAGATCTTGCTCCTTTGATGTCCCCACCCTCTTGCTGATTTTCTCTCTTTTTCTATCTGCATATTTTGCAATAGAGCAGCCCCCTCCACAGCACATTCTCTCTGTGTCGCTGGTCTGGAATTGTGTAAATATTCTCTATTGCATCAGCTGGAAGTTCTCAAACTGCTGCAGTAAGTCACCAAAATTGTCTTGTCAATGGCTTGGATTTTCCTTCTTGTGAGGAAGAAGGTGGCTTTGATCTCTCGGTGAAGGTTGTTCTATCCGTGGCTGCTTCACCAGTCTCCACTCTGCCAGAAACACTGAGATATTTGAGAGCATTTTTGGAGGTAGCTTCAAGGCTTGAGCAGGGAGCACAAGATATTTTGCAAGAAAGTTCAGTGTTGCAAAACTAATGCCTGGTTCCTGGCAGTGAGGTTTCACATAAACAGAGGAATTTTGGCTATTTTAGGGGTATCAGTCAGATGTTGGTGAAAGAGAAAAATGGGGAAGGAAGACTTCTGCACTACATTTTGTCCTGCTCTTTGCAGATTTTTCTGTGGTTATCTCCCCATCTATCCAAGGAGATTTCCAACATGAGGGGAGGAGTCCAATAGAGCTTAAGGACTTATAAAGAGCTAGAAAACAGAGGAATCTCTGAATCAACTGAGATGCATCTGTTCCAGCTTGAACTGGACATTAAAGAACGCTTGTCCTCTTTATCTTTTGTCTGTGCTAAAGCAGCCAACATCAGAAAAGCTGGCACCATCCAATGTGCAGCATCTTCCCATGAGCATGTTTTAAAGCCAGAAGGTATTAAAATTCTGGTTGAAGGGAGATTGGAGATAGCCATGGCACACTCACAGTGCTGGAGAGCCAAATGTGGGAGCATCGGGGCAGGTTTGCTTCCCCTTCTCACAAATTGTATAATTTTGGCCCCACAAAGTTCCACAAAAAGTTAGAGAGTAAGATATTGTACACAGCAGAGAAACTTCTTGAATAGTATCTTGAATGTAATCTTTGACTACAGGCTCTGTAAAGACACACAGCGTCCCACGTCTTTGTCCGTGCCCCTCTCCCAGAGAAAAGACCAGCTTGTTTAAATGGAGAGCTAGGGAGAGCAGGAGAAGTAAAAAGCAATCTTCAAATGAATCTAGTTGAAGGAAAACCCACATCAGTAAGGACAGGGCCTCAGTGTCAGATTAGTCAGGGTTTTTAAAAAACTTCTGTCAAGGATCATATATGAAAGGTTTTTAAAGCAATGGATATGAAAGGGAATGAACGGGGAGATCCCCTTTTCATCATCACTTGTGGTGACAGGCTGCCAACAGAGATTTCAGTTGTGAGGTCCAAAAAGAAAGTGTGCAGAGGGCTGTCCATCTGCTCACAAGTGACAGGAAGAATGATCTGCTCTATACATAAATGAAAAGCACTAAACACAGAAAGAAAACCCCTTGATTCCAGTGACTCACAAAGAAGCTGGAAAGACCACAAAAAAGCACAGACTGACAGAAAAAAGTACTAGGAATTATTTGGGAGACATTAGGGGACAAAGAAGAAAATATAGAGCATATTCCATCCCTGAGAGGATGAGTGGCAGCTGGGACAGAGTTAATTTTGCTCCTAGTAGTTGGTACAGTGCTGTGTTCGGACTTTAGGGTGAGAATAATCTCAGACTTTGTCTTGTGATAAAGTGGAAGTGCCAAGACACGAATCGCACTTGTGGGAATGATCCTGATGCCATGATGATTTTTTGCCTTTTCTTTTAAACCCCTGTTATGCCTTTTTACAACTTCTGTATTCTTAGTGCTTTTTGCCTGCGTTCTTGGACTTGTTTGCTAACCTAAGAGACTAAACATTTTAGAGGTTTTGTAGTTAGGGAGCAATATGCCTCAGACCCCAAGGTCCTCTCCAGAACACATTTTGTAAACTAAGATAGAACCATCCAGGGGAAGGTTCCTCAGGGAGGGGGGCTCACTCAAGCCTCCCATTGGGGAACTTTTGATAGATACGCTAATTAGTAACACCTATAATGTAATACCAGATCTTTTGGGGGGTGTGCATTGCGGTGTGCATGGAGGTGCATTCGGCCTGGACGTAGTGCACCTAAGGATCCTTAAAATAAATACCAAGGTAAAATCCCTTTTTCCCTTCTAACCGTGTTTGACTCTTGATTTTAAGACCAGGAAAAGGCATCAATACAGCTTTCACGTTGCAACATTAAATGCTTGAAACTGTTGAGATATTTTAGTGTTTAGAAACCCATATGCACATCTTAAATATTGCTACATCACAACAACAGGAAAAAAAAGAAATTTCAAATTTCAAGTTGCTTGCTGAAGAAATTTTGCATTTAACTCAGATTCTAGGGATGTTGTGTGAAAGTCTTCAATGACTTACTTTCTTTGTTGTGCAGGCTCAGCTTCAGAAAAAACCCAGCCAAGTTTGACTGTTATATAGCTGTCATCACTGAAATGTTCCTGCACTCAGTTATTCAAACATCAAGAGGCAGGCTGTAAGTATTTATAATTTTTTTTTCATGTGCTGCAAAGTTTTGTACTGTCTATATTAAGACAATTTGCATCCATGGCAGCCCAAAAGCAAGCTCCTCTTGAGCCGTGCATGTGTCAGGCTATCAGCAGAGGTGAAGGGCAGACTTTCCTCAGAAATGCATGGGTCATGAATCCAGTCTGTCCACTGGGCAGGCAGGTAGACTCTCAGTCTATGTGTTCCATGGTGCTGGGGTAGCCCTGCAGAGCCCCATGGGAGTGGTGCCAGTGTTGGCAAGTGCAGAGCCCAATGCTGTGGCAGTAGGGCCACACCTGGCGGCAGGATCTGGGGGGAGCTGGAGGAGATAGGTTGCATCTGCATATGCAGATCTACACAGCTTGTAGATCTGCAGAGAGGGCACAGTTCCACATGGAAAACATCTCCCAAGAGGTCAGGGCAGTGGTGCTGGCCAGAGGAGATCAGCTCTGTGTAGCAGTGATGCATTGAGTTTCTGCCAGGGAGAATAGACAATTCTGCTGCCTGCAGAGAAGCTGTTTGACTGGAACCGAAGGGGACAACTCTGTTTTGCGTGAGCTTCTCATGCCTTAACACCCCTTCATAACAAGAAGAGAAACTACAATCTAGAGAAATAAATCTACTTCATGCCCATGCGCAGCTCTGCCCTCATTCCATGCAACAGCTCTGAGGTCACAGAGCAGCGAGTGTTCTGAGCATGGGGCTAAGCTGCAGAGATCTCTGGCCTGGCTTTGTCCACGTAATGGTCAGAATAAGGCTGTGCTGGATGAAGAGGAAATATATCTGACTACTTTACATGGTCCAGACAAAACTCAACATCAAACCCCTAATAACAGTTTCTTAGGGCCTGCATCTGGTACATCACCCTTGGGACCACAGAATTCCGAGGACATCCCAGGTGGGACCAGCACTAGAGTCCAGAAACTCTGCTGTGCTTGTGCCAGCAGGTTGAGAGAGGTGATCCTGCCCCTCTGACTCAGCACTGGTGAGGCCACAGCTGGTGTGCTCTGTCCAGATCTGGGCTTCCCAGTATGGACACACTGAAGAGAGTCCACTGAAGGACTGCAGAGATGATGGAGGGACTGGGGCATCTCCCATGAGGAAACACTGGGAGATCTGGGACTGCTCAGCCTGGAGGAGAGAAGGCTTAGGGTGGGTCTTACCAAAGCACACCTGTAGGGAGGGTGTGAAGAATTCAGTGCCAGACCTTTCTCAGTGTTGCACAGTGACCAGTTGAGAGGTGGCAGACATGAATTGAAGTACCAGGAAATTCTTCTTAAGCATAAAGAGAGTCTTTGTCGCTGCAAGACAGATTGAACACTGGAGCAGTTTGCACAGAGGGGCTAAGCGGGGGGTTCTCCATCCTTGGAGATATTCAAAAGCTGTCTGGACACAGTCCTGAGCAACCAGCTGTGGCTGACTCTGCTTTGGGCGGGGGGATTGCACTAGATGATGTTCAGGGGTCCCTGCCAACCTCAGCAATGCTGTGACCTTCCTTCTGCTGATATGATATGAGACAAAGCTTTACGGAACATCAGACAGCACTGACACATCCTGTCCATGGCAGTGTCCTGGAGCTGATTTACATTTATAATTAGCACAGGGACATGGTCGGTTCTCCACTCTTCTCACCCTCTGACCCCTGCACAGCACTTCTGCACCACACTGAAAGACAAACAAGAAAATGCTGCTTCATTGAAACAGCCAAGTGCCATTTGTGGCTGTTGGACAGATTGTGAGGACCCCAGGGATGTCTCAGTAGAGGGGGAGCCATCAATCAAGTGGATCCACTGTGAGATATTTCTCTGGGAAAAGGGGAAGTCCTGACCACTGGCAGGACATGGCATTGTATATAGAGCACTCTTGCCATGGTGTGTGGGATTGGAGAAAGTAACAAAAATTTCAGATGAAGACTGTGTCTGCCTTCTTGCCCTGTGCTGTGCTCTCTCATGAGGCAGAGCACAGTAGTTATCCCATGCCTGCTTCCTCTGCCCTCATACAGCACGCTGGCGCAGCTTTCTGATTGCTAATGTGTCCAAGAGATATCAGCCAATGATCAAATAACCTTCCCCAAGGGAGGCAAAAATCTGCGTGGCCAGCATAGCAGAAGAGAGCTCCATTCTTCAGAGGGTTCAGGCTCTTGGCTGGGACAGGCCCAGTTGTCAGTACTCAGAACAAATGGATGGGAAACAATGACTGAAATGCAGCTGCTTTACACCATTGTCCCACTATTGCTAATGTCTGTGTAGAAGAACACAAAAGGGATTAATCTAATTAGCCAGTTTTACTCCTGGGACTGGCAGAAGTCAGCCAAATTAGAAATACCCATCGCAAACCCTCTCCCAGGTTTACCAGCCTCCAGGGGCTGGTGGAAGAGCGGCAATATAATCCCAAGACAGTAGTGTTTGGTACAGCATGTACCATCACACCCTGCCACGGGCACAGCACGTGGCACTCGGTCAAGCCATGCTGCTAAAGGGATGACACTGGAAAAGCATGTCAGGTGTCCCCCTCAATGACAGCTGCCCCAGGCTCCCTCTTCCCTCTGTTAATGCAACTCCCTTTTTAGTTTTCATTGCTGAAAGCTGGTCAGACTGTGAAATAATCAGTACTTGGAGCCCACTGTTTCTCTTGTCTCCAAGGAAACTCTGCTTTATGTTCAACATCAAAACCAGCAGAATTTTCAGTGAGGGAAGTCTCTGCAGGAAGCAGCAAGGAAGCATCCAAAGTGGGAGAAGGAGGAGAAATCTCTGCAGAAGGAGAGGAGTTGGAAAGAGTTGTGCACAGTTAGGCAGATATGGAAGGGCAAGGCAGGGGGTCACTGAAAAAGCTGTGCCAGTCTTTCCAAGGTGGACTTCTGGTGCTGGGTCACCACGGGAGAGGAGTTAAATAGCCCATCCTCACATGGTGGGAGGCTCAGTACTTGCAAGGAAGGGACATGTCATTCTTCTCAGTGGTCTGAAAGTTGCTGTTAGCAGCTCTCAAGTTCTACTTGCTTTTGGGCAGGCCATGGGCACTCCAGAGTGGGAAGCTACAGTCCCCCCATTTCCAGCTGACTAAAACAGGTGCTTTGTGGGGATTGTCTTTGCGAGGATGGCAAAGGAGGAGTAGATGTCTCCACTCCCACCTGACTTCCCCCCATCAGTAGCTCAGTACCTGTTATCAGGAGCATTAAATCCAGCCACTGTACTATTGGCTGGGCCTTTTTTCAGTCCTGAGGACCAGGATCTCTATCCTCACAGGGTTCATAGACCTCCCGCTTGGCTGGAGGCATCCTCACCCCTCATGCTATTACATCCTTTGCAGCCTGGCCCATTGCTTGCCCTTGGGAAGGGAAGTACAAGCTGAAAGCAGAGCAGCCAAAGAGCGTAGGTTGAAAATTTCCATTCACAAGCCCAACTCAGCCATCTTTGCATTGCTATAGCAGCCCCTGGAAGGGCTTTCTGCTCAGTAGGGCATTTCTGGTTTTTGATACCTGTCAGCCAGCCCCCTCCCAGACAACTTCTACCGCAACAGTGGACCCAGGAGGAGAACAGATCTGCTCAGGGCCTAGCCACTGACCCATCTCTGTGAGACAGCACCAGCTAAAGGGAGAGGAATCTGCAATAGGCAGTAATTTCCGCCCAGCTGAGCTCTACAATGACAAAGTGATCACCAGCTGAGCAGTGGGTTTGGGGCCTAAGTCCAGTACTGGAAGGACAAGTGCCACTCTCCGCAATGCTCCCTACTCATGCCAGTTTACTTACCACTTCCTGTGGTAAGGTTTTCTCGCTCAAGCTTCTCACCAGGCATTTAACCCCAGCCCAGGACATAGAGTCCCACTTTTAGAGCACCCTCCACTGGGCAGCCCCCTGTCCTAAAGCAGATGAGAGCTATCCTTGTCGCTCTCTCATGCACATGCCCAAGGAAATCTCCTGCCCTGCTTCAGCCCCTGGTACTGGCACCACTCTTATTCATGCATCCAGATTCACAGACAAAACCACTCACCTGGAACCAGTGCAGGTTGTCAAGCAGAGAGGGCAGTGAGTTGTTTTTGTCTTGGGGGATTATTCTGAGTTGTTTCGTTCTTTAATTCTTTCAAAGGCAGGAAGCAGGATTTTCTCCCTAGAAAGGTACAGTGTTAGCAGAGAGCTCTGAGCAGTACCTCCTGAGAGAGGAAAGGAAGACTGTAATATGCTCAGGATGCATGGCAGTAAGGGGTGGGGGAGTGGCATGTAGGAGGAGACAGAAAAAATCCTTGATGATTGCACCAGACCAGAGCATAGAAAGCACCTGTCACCAGGAGGTTGCATAGAGCCCTTACTGGGTTTCACAGTACCACTGGATTTGCACTTTCTTCTGCCTCCTCACACAAGCTTCAAGAAGACTTAGCAGTAACAGACAGCAGGGCAGCTGTTAAATGAGAGTCAGATCTCATTCCCATTCCACTCCTGCCCCTTACAAGGGTTCCTTCCATAAGGAAGGCTGCATGCATAAGTCAATCCAGCAGCAACAGCTCAGTACTGGACAGGCAGGTCCTTCACAGGTCCAGTCTGTGTGCACAGGACCTCTGAGGTCCAGACAACCCCTGTGGTTTGTCCAGATCAGCCTTAGGGGATAGACGTGTCTGTGCCTCAGCCAAACTGCTGCAGTGTCCCTTCGATGTATTAGGCACATCATAAAGAGGAATCAGTTCACTGAGCATGCAAAGGAAATACAGTAGCTGTACAGGCTGTCAGGGAGACAGGTTCTGCTTTCAAGGAAGCAGGCAAAACTTCCACTGCACACTGATTTCTTAAATATTGATTCCTCATGCAATTTCTTAGATAGAAGTCCCACATTTCAAATTTTTGATCAGTGCACTATGTCAAAACCACAAGTCAGGTTGCAGGTGTGAGCACCACACAGCCCGTGCTGGCCTCTGAATGTGGCAGAGTGAAAAATTATATTCAAAAATCAAGCCACAGCACCGAAGTTACAACAGCACCTCTGTTTCTAGCCCTACCAGATACATGACTCACAATGGACATATCAGTTGTTTAATGAAAGTAGCCTTCCCTTTCATTCAGGTGGCCCCAGTGTAGGGGTTTTGCTCTGTGCTCTGGCTTTGGCATAACAAAGCTGATATGTTGTGTCTTCAGCAGGAGCTTGTGACAGAGTTTGAACTCATCCAGGCGTAGGTCAAAGCCAAAGTGTCATGCTCATTTGACAGAGGACCTTGGAAATTAAATCCCCCCAAATCCTATGTCTCCATTGGCTCTGTAGGAAGAGGAGAACTGGACCTCTTCAGCCCAGGTTACAGAGAGCAATTCCCAGCACCAACTGGCTTTTTCATTCATTGATCATGGAATTGTTTAGGTTTGAAAAGAACTTTAAAATTATTGAGTGCAACCATAAATCAGGATGGTGATTAGATGGGACTTTGCTCAATGAACCATTTGGAGTCTGGGTTCTTGACTATCTCTGCCATTCTCCCTTGTTTTTGAACTTGCTCCAGACACAAGCCATCGCTGCATCAGGAGACAAGGACACACTCTCTGAACCAAATAAATTGCTTGGTCTTCACATTGTTCCATGGCTCACGTGGCACTAATGGCCCTAATCTCCCTATTGAAGGTTCAGCAACATCTCAGGTTGTGCAAGTGTCAACTGGGGACTGGAAATCCAAGTACTGTGCCCCACAAAGTTTCAGTCATCTTTCCAGCAAAACACATATTGGAATGTGCTACACAAGAAAATATTTTTATTCCAAAATTAATGTTTCTGTGTTGCTGTATACCGAGAACGGCGAGTAACGACACAATCCAAGGCCAGGAAGAAAGTGGTTATTTAATTAATTATAATTTGGTTTATATAACTTGGTTCTCAAAGGTGACAGGAGGTTATTGGTTCTTTGACCAGCCACCCCCTGTCCTATTGGCCAAAGCTCACAACACCTACTTCAAAATATTATTTCACTGTGTACCATAACAACTCTGAAAAACAGACCCCAGGTGCACAGATAAAGAACTAGTTTACAAAAACCCGTAGCAGTGTTTGTCACAGCTTTCATGAGAAACACAGAGCTCGCTCTCACAGAATCCTGCAGAAAGCTGAAAAATTTCTCTGCCAAAGCTTTTCAGCGTCTACATTTCTGGTTTTGGGGAAAAGGTGTGCTCACGCACCAAAACCCTCCTGCAGAAATGTGGCTGAGACCCAGTCCAGCCGCAGAGGTAAAGGGAGACAGATTGTGGCAGCCCAACCTGGTACACGGCTGATCTTCTTTCCTGCTTCTGCTGGTTCACAACATCAGCCATTGCTGGGGCAGTCCCAGAGAAAGAACATCTCCTAGTCCTCATGCCCCTTCTTCTTGCATAGCTTGGCCAGAAGCTGGTCTTGCAGAAGGGCCCCTGACAGCACTGTTGGCTACTGCTGGGGGCTGATGACCTGTACCAGAGCACTCTTGTCCTGGACAAGTGCATTTCTGGTGCTACCCAGAGAGTGGCAGAGCAGCCGCACACTTGGCCACCCCTCAAATACTGTTCTATTCCCTGACTGCACCTCAGGCAGCAGTGAATGGTTGTCCTTTCCACCTCCTATGCCTGAAGTTCAGCTTGGCTCCTAGAATCTGTGCTAATTCCTACCCTGGTTTTTAACCCCCTGGTTAGCACCCATAGGCCTTTTCAAGCCATAAACTTGCAGTGACAAGTCCCTTAAACCTTCTCCTTTGGCAACTTTTTCTATATTTCAACTTGTACCTGTGGCAATTTCCAGACAACTTTGAGTTATTAAATAGGACACAAAGCAGCAGCCTGAAGCTATAGAGGAGGTGAAGAGCTCTGCTCCCTCAGGATGGAGCTGCCTGATGCCCAGGCAGTCTTTCCAAGGTAGGGCAATCCTTGGGGAACAAACCCCATGGTCAGCTAAATCCCCCAAGTCTCTCCTTGTTCTATGAGTGCCAGGCACACTTGATCATCCACATCAAACAGAGGCCACATGATGCTTTAAGTTTTCAACAATCGGTAAAAAGGAAACTCACAATGTCAGCTTGTGAGAGGCAATGAGAAAAGACATGACAACTGCACCTCATGTCATGGAGTCATCTTACAGAGGGTGTTCTGATGCTATCCTTGCACAGCTGCTTGAAAATAAATGAAGGGTTTGATGGGAAACAGCCTGGAATAGCTTTCCAAAATCAGCTCCCTGGAAATTTCCTCCACAAAACACCTTTCAAAATGATTTATGCTAATTCCACAAGTAGACTAAAAATGTTACATAGGGACAGGGCAGTTTGTTTTGCACCCATTCCGTCTTTAAATGCATCCTCAGTCTGTATTGATGCCTTTTTCTCTAGTCCTAGAAATACGAGCCAGACACAGTTAGGGTGATAAAAAGGGGTACCTTTATATTAGGATCCTTCAGTGCACAGTCAGTTAGGTGGAAAACGCCAAAGATGCTTGCCCTGTGTGACACGTGTACAATTTTTATAGATTCTGCAAATTGAAATATCTGACAAGAGCCCCCCAATTAGAAGTACACTCGATGAAGTAATGCCCCCACCAGCTCTAGCACCTTCTAAATCCTTCACCCTCAGATAAGGACCAGGCCCTGTTTATAAAAATATGTCTCGAAGGGCTGGTTTCAACCTTGGTTTCTAAGGAGAACCAAGATAGCATAGGGGTCCTGGAATTTGCTTTGTCTTTCTGCCTAGAAAAATACTAAAGCTAAGTTACAATAATAGACTACAAAGCTACAAATATATGTGTAAAGAATACAGAAAATATATAAAAGAAAAAAGGTAAAAATCCAGATGGCATCAGTATCTCTGCCCAAATTGGAAAGACTCCAGTCCTAAACAAGTGAAGTTCTGGGCAAAGGACTCTAGAGACAAATTTTTACAAAGGGCTTGTGTATCTAAAGGAGAGGTTTGCAGGTCCAGCAGAACAACTCCTTCTTTATCATCTCTGCTTTTTAAGAAAGACTGATTTCTATTGGATCTTTAAAAAGCAAAACACCTAAAAATGGGCTAAGGGTTGACTCATAATGTAATGAGGTAAGTAATGAATATTTTGAACCAAAACCACCACAATCTCCCATATCAGTCTCTGTTAGAATACAGTTAGAGTGTCCAGGTTGGACACCCAACCTGGAGGAGGCATTGAGGCTGCGGGGCTGGGATATGAAACCCAAGTAGATGGTTGTATCCACTGTCCCATGGCTTTCCTGGCTTCCAGCAAGCACTTATCATATCAGCCTTTTGAAAGTGTTTGATTTCTCTGATCTGCTGGGAAAAAACCCTTAAGGACCATGATGTAGTGAATGGCAGGTAAGTGTGACAGCCCTGTCACCGGAACACGTGGTGACTGGGAGGATGGATATGGACCATCCATACCTAGACCTGTCCTATAGGACATGGATACTTTCTGCTGGAGTGTAAAAAGCCACTGGGATATTCCCTGCTACTAATTGTCGTGGGGAAAGATGTGATTTCTTTGTGTGTTTAAGCAATCCTTCAGCCCTCCCTTCCCTGGATTTTGCAATTCTATAGTCTTGTTCTCCTTGTTACAGTAACCTTAATTTGGGGGTTGGTATTAATTCTGTCTCCTGCATTGCTCACTGGCCCTGGGAACAGAGTCCAATTATGCAGCTGTGACCTTCATTACAAGTTAGCAGACTTTCTGCAAATGAACTTCCTTCATGTTTCACAGAGCTACTCAAATAATGGAATTTCCTTCCTATGGGAAATGCCAATCTTTCAACATCTATTTTTGCCCTATTTTTTAACAAAATGTCAAAATTTCAACTCTTACCATACATGAAGCTCAGGAAAATTTAGAAATGTAAAGCAATGTTTCAGTTTTGATCACACTGATGCAAATCTACAGGAGTAGTGTGTATATATATATATATATACATATATATATATATATATGTATATATATATATATATATACTGAGCTATAGTATTTCTTCATGTGAGTGCCTCTCATAATTTTTTTACCTCATTTTTTGTAGAGTACAGGTCTCATGGTGCTCTGCAGTGTCCCCGTGTAGCCAAGCTGCTATGGTGCATTTTCCTGGATGCGGCCTGGAGGGAGGAGCAAGGGCCAAGGAGAACAGGGCCCAGAGAGCTAGAAGAGAAAAAGCATATTATGCCGTTCCCACTGACAGCACCTGCCAGGACATTTGGTTAGAATTTCTGATGGGACAACAAAACAAAGAGGGTGAAGTTAAAAAATTGTATATCCAATGACAAAAATTATTACCCCCAAATTTTGTCTGGGTAGTTTCAACTGATGAGCGAGACAAATTTTTATGAGTTTCTGAAGTTTCTGTCATTTTAAAAGTGCCCTCATTTTCTTCTTGATTCTGCTGAGAGTGTATGTGACTGAGGCATTTTAGCTATTTTGAATCCCAGCTCATGCTCCCTGCTTCTTCCAGGTGCACAGGGAACTTGAGCTGCACACTGCTAGGAGGAGTTCTGCATTGGGAGTTTGTGTGATTTGTTATGTACTTTTTTTTTTAGCAATCCCTGTAAATCACTATACAGGCACAGCCACTGCGAACTGCAGATTCCTGTAGTGGTTACTCTGATGCCTGACTTTTCAAAAGCACCATTTTCTCAAACAGCTTGAGAAACTACACTGCCAGTGCCACTGGAGAAAAAATCCCCTGCTCCCATCCTGAGAGGTTCTCTGATGGAAACTCACCTGGTTCCCACAGCATGACAAGAGGGATGAGGAGTAATTTTGATTTTCTTCCCTGCCCTAATCCACCTCTGACTCTTCCTCCCAGCCCCATGCTCGTCTGCTGCACTACAAACTAGCAGCTGTTCTGCCTGACCTATTTGAAAGAGACTTGATTCAGGTTTCATGCCATAAACAAGTTCTTTCTAAAGACCTTTTTATTTTCACTTGCCTTATTGTATTTGTACATTTAATTCTACTGTATTTTGTGTTTTACCCATTACTTGGGAATGCAGCTTTCTTCCACTGCTTGTGCTGCACAGAGACAATTCCAATGCCAATATGGCACTATCTTCCTTTCCATGAGCAGGCTGCATCTCTCCTCCCTTCCCACCTCTGCTCTGCCTCTTGCAGCCTGTGGTTGGCTGTGCTTTCTACCTGCACAATTGGCCTCCTGGTTCTCAGGCTCCCAGGTTTAGCAGCTCTCTCCTCTGCACTGTTGTGGTTTCTGTGCAGAGTGGAGTTTCAGTAAAGATGCCAACAGTCATGAAGATGCCAACAGTCATCAGCTGCCTGGCTGAATATCAGCACAGAGTTTATGTTCTTTGTCACAGTGGCTGAAAAATCACTTTCTGCTTCTGCAGGAGATCAGTTATAAAAGCAAAATATCAGAGCTGCCTTCTCTATGCGTTATTGGCATTTTAATTATTACGCAACTCTTTACACATATATGAGATTGTTCTTTGTGGCAATAGGCAGTTTTCTTGCACTCACTTACAGGTTTGGACAGCTGAATTCTACATGTGCCCAGTTGCTCTGGCTGCTCTACAGAGAGATGTGCAATGCAACCTCACAAGTGAATTCACAATAGGTAGAAGCATTTCTCAGGGCCCATCTTTGTACACCCTTTGAAGCACTATGAAATACAGTCTGCCAGAATGACAGGTGGCATGACTCCCATGGATTTCCCTTACAAATATATTATTTCTTCTTGAAACTCGGGCAAAATCTTCCAATAAGAGAATTTCCTGCTATGGAGAAGAACAGACTTCAATACAGCACAAGGTGGATGTGCCTTGCCACAGAGGCTGGAGAAAGCAGTGTAAATACAAAGCCCGGGCCATTCTCTGTCCCTTTCTCCAGACCCTTATTTCTGAAAATCACTATCTGCCCAGAAAGAGGCATTTCAGACTGGCACATTAGCTGAATACCCACAGTACAGTGACATGAATGGCATCTGACTTTATCCCTTCATCTCCTGCCTTGTCTGATCTCACTCCATTCCTTCTGAGTCATGCTTTCAAATAGTGAGGATCAAACCTTACGTGTTTTTTTTCCATGGTCCAGGGTATTGTTCAGTTTGAAAAAGCCCTCTGAGATCATCAAGTTCAGCCATTCCCCCAGCATTGCCAAGCCCACTACTAGCCCATGTCCTCAAGTGCCACATCCACATGGCCTTTAAATCCCTGCAGGGATGGGGACTCCACCACTGTCCTGGACAGCTGTGCCAGGGCTGGACAGTCCTTCTGGTGAAGAAATTTTTCCAGTCTAAACCTCACCTGGTGCAGCTTGAGGTCATTTGTTATTGTCATGTCCCTTGTTGCCTGGGAGGAGAACCCAACCCCCACCTGGCTCCACTTTCCTGTCAGGGAGTTGTGGAGAGTGATAAGATCACCCCGAGCCTCCTTTTCTCCAGGCTGAGCCCCTCCAGCTCCCACAGCTGCTCCTCATCAGATTTGTGCTCCAGACCCTTCCCCAGCTCTGTTCCCTTCACTGGACATGCTCCAGCCCCTTAAATGTCTTTCTTGGAGTGAAGGGCCAAAAACTGAACCCAGGACTTGAGGTGGGGCCTCACCAGTGCCCAGCACAGGGGGACGGTCACTGCCCTGATCCTGCTGGCCACACTGTGGCTGATTGGTGCCATTGGTCTTTCTGGCCACCTGGGCTCATGTTCAGCGCCCCCGGGCCCTTCTCCGCTGGCAACTTTCCAACCACTCCGGCCCAAACCTGGAGTGTTCCATGG
>VZTI01003483.1:9019-59613 GCA_013397865.1 Struthidea cinerea
CGAGACGCCGGCCGGGGTCCTCCCCCCGGTGCCGGTGCCAGCCGGGGCCGCTCGGGGTGGCTCAGAGCAGCTCTGCACGCAGGTAGAGGGTGATGGAGCTCAGAGCGGGTGCCACATCCTCCACCCCGCCAGACCCTTTCCTGAAGTGACCTATTTACACTCTCATTGGTTTAAATTAATTTTTTACCCGAAAACCTTTGAGAAGAGGGAGGACAAGCACCGGTGAGAAAGGCAGAAATGGCTGCATGTTGTACAGGAAAAGGAAAAAAAGAAATTAAGTCACTTTTGTTGGTCCCCTCAGCCATGAAATACAGGGGGAAAGATTAATACCGCTGCATAACCTGTGCCTGCACGTCACTGTCCTGCACCTCTCTTCCCTCATATTCCAGCTGCACTGAAACCCGTCTGTGCATCAAAATGAGGTTTTCAGTCTATTTTTTTTTCTTATTTCTAGAAGAAAACACTGGCTCCCCCGGCCATGAAAAAGCACCGTGTAAATTGCCATTTCAGATTTTTCAAAAAACATGTTCAGCTCTAAGAATTCCTCCGAATTCGTTACACTCCACCGCGCGAGGCTGCGCCTTGCTGGTGCCGGCGAAGGTAAAAATTGACGTCCTAAAANAGACCACAAAAAAAAAAAAAGTACAAAAAAAAAAAAAAAAAAAAAAAAAAAAAAAAAAAAAAAGGAAAAGGAAAAGAAAAAGAAAAGCACCATTTACATTTGAATATCTAACTTGAACATGATTATAATTACAATCGTCAGACATCGAGCAGTGTTGTCTCTCATGAGCAGACGGTTTTGGGGATGTAAACACAGCAGTTTTAATCGTGACGGTCTCTGGGAATGAAGGGAAATTAAGGACTTAGAGCAATTTTTTTTTTTAGACGTTTGATCAAAATATTGTTGCTCGGAGATTGCTTGCCAAATGAAAGCAAAATGGGAACGATGGGCGCTGTAATTCCGCAGAGTTTTGTCATGGAAAGAGCCCAAGCCCCCGGTCTCTCAGGGCAGTGGGTTCTCATTCCCCCGGGGCTTTTTGGGGAGGTTCTCTCCCGCGGGAAGTGACCCTGGCAAACAGGTACCGGGGACGCAATTTTCGATCAAGCGTTTTCCAGCCGAAAAGCCGAATTCTGAAGGCACCGCAACGATCCGCGTCGCCTTTTCCCTCGGAATTAGCACAGCTCCCCCCGATTTAAAGCTCGCAGGGAGCTGCAGCACCCGGCGGGGCCGGGGCGCGTTCCCCCTCCCGCAGCCCCGCTCCTGGGGCTCCCTCGGCCGGCGGGACCCCCCGCTCCTCCCCGGCAGCCCCGAGCCAGGCCCGCAACCCCGCGGGCTCCGGCCAGGGAGGGATTTGCTTTATTTAAATGTCCTGGGGGTGGCAAGGGGTGAACCCCAACACGCCATTTGCTGCCCTGCTAGAATCCGGAGCTTTCTCCGCTCGTCCCCGCAGAGCTCTGCGGGTCACTCCCCTCCCCTGGGGCTCCCCGAACCCTGACAGGGACCCCGATGGAGCCCTCGGGGGGTGTCCCCTCACTGCTCCCTCCTTCCGCTGCCCCTGGCTGTGTGGGACGGAGGGTCACCCCCAAAGAGCAGCTCGGTGCCGGCCCGGGGGGACACCCGAGGAGGCCTCCGCTACCCCGGGGACCGCGACAGAGGCGCGGAGTCCCCGCTGTGAAGGAGCCGCGGAGCCCCCTCGGGTTCCGCGCCTGCTTTACTTGCGCTTCCCCCGCTCAGGACGGCTGCGGCGGGGCTGCCTGGATAATTATTAGCTATTAATTGAGTTCAAGACCTTTTATGGCGATGGGAAATGAGGAGCCCGACCACTGATCCCAAGGAGGGGCTGCGCGCAGCCAAGAGCCGCGGACGCGCCGTCCAGGGCTGGCGGGGCCCGGCCTGACACCGAGTCCCGGGGGCGGGGGAGGGAAAGGGGCGACAAAAATTCATTAGGTGAAAATTATAGAAACTTTAGACTGAGGGATTTATTTATGAGACACCTTTGGGAGCAGCCGCGGGGGGCGGGGGGGAGAGGGGCGATGCCCGACGGGGCGGGCCGGGGGCTGCGCTGGGGTCCCCGGGCAAGGTGAGGAGCGGGGCCCGGCCTCCCCCCGGAGCCCCAGCGAGCAGCGGGGCTGCTCCTGCCGATCCCGTTTCCTTATCTTTCCACGCTTCCACCTTCCAATTAAACTTCCCCAAATTGCCAAAAGGCTGATTTGCATGCAAGGGACCCCGCTCAAAGATGCTAACTTATTGTCTCCTCCCAGAACTTAACATTTCTCTCTTCAGTTCCCACTTGAAAGAAGTTTTAGAACAGTATTCAAAGACTGTCCAAACGAACAAAACCTTCCCCTTCGCTCGGGAGAGAAATCCGGTGTATTCAATACGAGGGCATATTCTCAGAAGTTTGCAGATTTGGGTTTAAAGGCGGTATTGTTCGTGCCTTTTTCCTGAAACTTCTTTATATTTTTTCCCCCCTCAGACCACGGCTCACATGCCTGCAAAGGATTATTAAAATAAAACATCATAGAGCATTTTTCCTCCTTTTTATTTTTTTTTTCCTCTTCTTCACTGTTTAGAATTACTCTTCTGGAGGAGCTTTCCAAGCATCCCCCCAACCCCGCAAGTCATAATTAAGAACACTTTTTTTCTTTCCTTCTAACAAACAGGAAAAGTAAAGAATCAAACCCTTCTCCGAATGCTCCTTTTTCTTTAAACACTAACAGCGTTCTAAAATCGGAAACATTTATCTGTTCCCAGAACACCTGAAAACATTCTCGGGGCTGCACAGACGCTGTTCTTCCACAGCTGAACAAATTAAAGCGGCGAGATTTTGATACCAGAAGCATCTGTGAGAGCATAAAATAAACGCAAACCTAAATTCTTACTGGGTTTGGGGAAAAAAAAAAACCACCAAAACCTGTTTACAAGGCGCCGGGATCTCTGCGTTCAAACACCCCCATACACACACAGAGTTTTCTTTTTTGGGATTAAAAGATGATGATCCAACGGGCTGAGGATGTAAAACTCCTCCGGGGAATGCGATAAACTGCAAAAAGCCAGTGGCAACTCATTCCTGATTAACTCCTTTTTATAAAGGGGCGGAATGGAAGCGAACAGGGACCCGACGGGACACGCACATATTTTATTCATTTAATACAAAGCAGCTTAAAAAAAAAAAAAATCTTTAAAAAGGCAGTTCAGAGCATAACTCACTGGCCGGGGGGGAAGGCAAAAACCTGATGGGGTGTGAGGTGATGTCGCCGTCATCCCTCGCTCCCGAGGGAGCGGGGAACGCACCGGGCAGCGGGAGGGACGCGCTCCCCTGGCTGCGGCAGCGCTGCCCGGGCGGGGGGACCGGCCCGGCCCCCCCGGGACTCCCGGTCCGCCCCACGGGGGGACAGCCCCGATGCTGGGGACCCCCCCTAAGCCCCCGGCAGGACTCTCTCCGCTGACCTTAAAGGCGGAATCAATGAAATCGTGTAAGTGCAGAGAGCACAAAGAGCTCCTGTGCTCGGCTCTGCGGATCATAACCAGAGATGGGAAAGTATTTACGGGACTCTCGGAGCGACTGGTCCATCACTGCCGAAAAAAATAATATTTTTAACCGCAGGGAACCAAGAGTTCATGTAGATTTACAAACGAGGGCTTGCTGGAGAAAGCAACTGTAAGAACATGTGTTAAAAACGCAGCAGAAAGAATTCCATCGATTTCCATGAGAGGTGGATCGCATCCAGGAAGAATGAGTCAACTTCATTCCTTGGGCAGAGCTCGCCAAGCTGAGGAGAATTCCACCAGGCAAGCCTTTGGATCACCTCGTGTCCCCCCTTTCCGTGTACTGCTGTCCCACTAATAACCTCTCAAGTGTGGTTGTGGGTTAGAACGAGGTGGGAATTCTATTAAAAACGGCTTTTAATCCCCGGAAAATAATGTTTGGAGAAATACGTTCTGCCCCCGATGTCGCGTCAGCTGCAGGTAACTGCTGAGCCAAAAAGACTCTCACACACAGGACACCACCATCCAAGGCAGGACAGGACAGCTCAGAGCTCGAGGAAGGTGAAAGACTAAATTTACACATCACAGGGATCCATCCCAGCGTTCCGGCTGCTAAACCCCGTTTCTCCTTTCCCCGCAATTTCGTTGTTGAACTGGGCAAGGTTTTGGCTTCATTCGCACGGAGGAGGTGAAACTCCTGAAGCCACCGCAGCGTTTCCTCCCCAGCCCCATTCCCCCAGGGCAGGGGGGACTCTGTTCACCCCTCAGGAACGAGCAGAAGCTTTAATTGAGGGAGAAACTTTTCCCCACTCACCAACGCACATTTATCGAGGGTTTTTTCACAGGTGGAAGAACAACCTACTCGTTCCTTTCAGAGATTTGGGTCGAAACAGCAATGGCCAAATGCTGCCAGAGCTCTGCTCTTTGCATCCAGACACCCCAAGTTTCACACACACCCTGCCGTACTTCTAGCAATTAAAGAACTCATCCAACCTCTAGCAGGGAGCTCATCGGGCTTCTCCACCTTGCTGGTGGCTTTTTAGCCCACAAATTGGCCAAACGAGAGCTTGTGGCAGCCCCACGGGGCGGCCACGGTTTTGTTGTGAGGCGCGGGCTGTGATAAGCTCATCGAGGAACAGTTAAAAACCGAGCTCCCAAAAGCGTGGTTAGAAAATGAAATGCAAATATATACAAAATAGCCCGTGGTTCCTGTGAGTATAAACGCCTGTCTACCTCATGACTGCTATTTTCCAGCCAGCTTTCCAAGCTGAGCAGGCCTTGCACTCCTGTATCTACAATTGTGCCATTTATAAGCCAGGAGCCCACCTCGCCCAAGCGCTGGTTCCTGCCGTGACTCATGTTCCACTGGGTTCATTCCTGGGAAGACTTGTGCTGAGACAGAGGAAAGAGCAGAACTTTGGGGGAGGAATGGATTGGAAAGCACCAGACACTCTCACTGTGCCTCGTCAAAAAACCTGAAAGCAGTGGTTTGCATCCTGTGTGAGAGAAAGGCCTTTACAAGTGGCATTAAAAATGAAATATTACAGAAGTCTGGATGAATAATTCTGGCTCAGGCTGCCCACAGAAGCTGTGGCTGCCCCATCCCTGGAAGTGTTTAAGGCCAGGTTGGATGGAGCTCGGAGCAACCTGGGATGGTGGAAGGTGGCCCTGCCCTGCTCATGGAATGAGATGAGCTTTAAGGACCCTTCCAACCCAAACCAGTCTGGGATTCCGTGACAGGAGAAGGAAATAAAGTTTCTCAATGAAGGATGAGGTAATTTAGAAAAAAGCAGCGCAGCAAGCTGCAAACTTGAAGCCATTTGATGGGAAGGGACAATTTGTTGTATCAGGCCTTCCCCAGAACTGTGTTTCGCCCATTTACTGTGCCCAAGTTGCCCACTTTGCTGCTGGAAGGGCGAAAGAACACAGGAATAAAACATATACAGGTGTGAGCAGGGGGCTTTTACCCCCTCTGCAATAACAAAGCTGTGCAGGATGCTTGGGCAGAGCTCCTGCCTGGAGAGCAAAGAGAGGGCCCCGGCAGGCACATCCCACCCACACAAACTCAGCTGTCCTGACAGACACCTCCGGACCTCCTCCTGTTCTCATCGGGGATCCTTCCAGTGCCCGGCACACATCAGGAGGTGCCTCACTGCCACTCAGCTGCAGCTTTGCTCCCTTGGCACGAGTGAGACGGGGAAACGGCTCCATTTCTCTGAATTATAAAGTTAAATAGAGCGAACTGAGAAGCTCCTTGAAAAATAATGGAGTGAGATCACCCATACAATGATTTAAGCACGTTAAGGGAACTTCTCTGTCTGCCCTGGAGCCGCTCTGGCAGTCAGAGCCCCACCACAGAGGCTGAAGCCCTGTCACAGCCGTGGCTCCAGTGACCCAACCTGCCTCCCACCCCCCCATTTCCACAGCCAGACCGGGTTTCCTCCCCAGCTCCACCCCAGATTTCCCAGGGCAGTCTCAGATCCTCATTCCGTAAAGCCACGGTTTCCCCCATAAATGGCTCAAATAAGAGCAGCACGTGCATTCAGCATCTGCCCATTCACAGAACCCCAGACCGGTTTGGGTTGGAAGGGACCTTAAATTCCAACTCATCCCCCCCCCTGCCACGGGCAGGGACACCTTCCACTAGCCCAGGATGCTCCAAGCCCTCTCCAGCCTGGCCTTGGACACTTCCAGCTGCTCGGGGGCATTATAAGGGACAGCACTCCTTCATATGGGGAACACTTTTTCTATAAAATCATTGCTAAAAGCTTTTTAACTCCTCTCTTCAGCAACCCAGAACGTGACTCAGTTACAGATCACAAAAGGACTGGACATTTGGAAGGGAAGTTGAGTCCTAATCAGTGGTTTTGTCCCAAAGCTCAGCGGAGGGAACCATCCAGGCTGTGAAACATTTGATTCTTAAGCGTGTCAGCCGCTAAACACGGGCTGTGAGGGCGCAACAAGGGCTGCAGAACGGCTGGGAAGTAGTAAAATGGAAATATTTCAAAATTTCAGCAGGGGAATAAGCAGCCATTGTCCCCAACTTCTTTTTTAAGCAGTTGAGAGTTGCAGCTCTTTTTGAGCTGACACTGAGCTCTGTGAAAGCCCTGCCAGCAAAGCAGGTGAGAATTCTGCACAATAACCACCTGATCCTTTAATTTTTACTGCTGGGCCTGGTTACCACCGCCCACCTTCACCAGGAAAGGGAAAACCCTCACTTTAAACGAAGACACCCAAAATTCTGCATTTTACTATGAGTAAATAGAAATCAATGTGTTGGCAGTGCTGTCATTCACCAAAAAACCAAATTAAACATTTTCCCCTGGCATTAAACACAAACTGATATGAAATTGTTCATTTTAATTGTCAATTTTACTCAGATTTTTGGAAAGCCAACATTCTGACCTTTTCTCCATTCACCCGTTTGCTCACTGCTCCCCCAAGCAGATTTTCCACAAGGAAATTCTGGATGCTTCTAGATTAATAAAACTCCCAAATTTATCACACATCTGGTACAGATCTCTGGGAAATACAACCTTAGGTGTGTGAACTGTCCCATACTCACAGAAGTAAGAGATGATCTGTTAAAGGATAACCAAAACACAGCTCACATCACCCAAGAGCAGAATCACAACTCACGAAATGATTCAATGGGTAAATCCAGGAATTTTTTTGTCCCTCATTCAAGTGGCTGCATTTTAGCAAGGGGAAAAAAAAAAAATCTCAATAAAAGAATTTTGTTCTGGTGGGATGAGAAAAATGCTAACCATGTTTTTATGGGAGAAACAGAGAAAGAGCACTGGCTTGAGCACCGAAAATCTCTCATGCCCCGATCTATAAATAAAACTGGTTGGGCTTTTCTTTTGTACTAAATTTAAAGGAAAGTCTTTTCCGTGGAGAGTTTTCTTTAAAGCAAACTCTGCCCCAGAAGGACTTTAACGATGGTGTTTCCAACAAGCAGCATGAATGAATTAAACAATAAACGCAGGCAGAGAGCAGCTGTGCGTTTCTTTAACAGAAGCAGATGAACGTGCAGCTCAAACACGGCCGGGTTCTCCAGAAAGGACAATTCCTGAGGCTTCTCACCCAGTTTGCAACCAGTTTTCCTCCTCTCTGTGCCCCAGGACCTTGGCTCAGGTGCCATTTGCCCTCCAGCACCATAAAAAGCTTCCAGGCTGGTGCCAGCGGCCGTCAAGCAGAAATTCCAGATTTTGTTGCACGCACAATATGAAATTATGCAGCTTTCCTGGGAGTTATCCACAGGGAAAGAGGGAGGGAAGGCACTTGGCTGTCCTTGGCAGCTCCATCAGCACCACAGAGCACCCAGAGCCTCTCTGCGGGTCCGGGCACAGCTCGTCCCCTTCCCCTGGAGGTAATCGCTGTCATTCCTCAGGCTGGAAATCACCGAGGCCTCCCTCCTCTCCTCACAGAACTCTCCCAAGATCCCACCTGGAGCCACAAGTTCCCAAATAAGCCCCTCAGAGGGGCACCCACAGCGGCAGCAGCATCCCGTGGCACGAAGGCACCGGAGCCGCTCAGGGGACGCTGGGGCACTGCAGGAGAACCTGCTGAGCTTTCCAGGGTTTGCTCGTTAGCCCGGCACTAATTAGTGCTGCCTGTTGTAGCATCAGCCATTAATGGTTGTCACCTGACTTTTCAGACACTGTCGCCTTCATTTCCTGACCAGACTGGTGCCCGAAAGTGCTGCACAGGCACCGCGTTTCACCCCAAACCCGGCAGCGTTCCCGCAGTAACCCAGGTCTCCCAAACCCCTTCCCGCGTCAGTTCTGGAGTTCCACCTGCTCCCAGTTTTCCTTCAATTTCCTCCCAGCCTCGATGCTTCCCGCCCTTCACATTTTCTAGAAAAGAAATGGGTTTTCTCCTCCTTTCAAGGGCTGCACCTGCTGTTCCCTTCTTCCTCTGCGGAGATTTCTCCGGACACGCAGGAATTGGGGATCCACACCAGCCCCCAGCAAGCCTGGGGGGGATGAAGGAATTTGGAGCAAACCTCTCCCCCAGCCCCATCCCAGCCTGGCCTCTGTGCCAGCAGGGCAGGCGCTCTAAAACTCCTAAATTTTGTTTTAACCAAGCGAAAAAACCACAAACATTGCGAAGGCTCCTGCCAGAACCACCCACGGGAGATTTCCTCGGTGTAAACTTCAGGGATGCAGTGCAGGTGCACAAACCTGGGCTATAAACCCGGATTTGGGTGTGAGGACCCTGCTTCTCCTCCCTGGAGCTGTGAGCCAGCCTTCAGTTCACCACCCCGAACCAGAGGAAGGTCTCAGAGAGGATGGGGAGCCTCCAGGTCATGAGGAGGTGCAGGGCGGAGTCCACGAGCAGAAAACTTCCCCTGCCAAACTGAAAACCAAGAGAAAACCCTCTCGCTGTCCAGGGCAGTGCCACACGTGGTGGCTGCTCCAGCTGGGCTGGCTCCTTTGTCCACGCAGGGAATTCCTTCGTGGATTTGTCAGTGTTTGAAGAGCAGGAGAGAAAAATTCTGCCTGAGGAACCTGGGACAGCAGAAGTAGTCCCTGCCCACGGCACGGGGGGGGAAGGAGGTGGTCTTTAAGCTCCTTTTCAACCCAAACCATTCCATGATTCCGTGATTCTCCAAGTGCCCTGCCTGACTGGAGAGATCCCTGTTGTGAGTCCTGGAAAACTGTGATTTATTCCATGGCAGAGAGAGGAAAACCCCACATGCTGAAACACCTCAGCTGCCCGAGACTGAAGAGAGAGAATTAATGGATTTTAGCCGGGCTGCCGATGATTCCAGGGGGGTGTAAAGCTCATCTTGGGTCACTCAAATCACAGCTCCTCCTCCCCTCCGTGTGCTTGCAGTGACTTGGGGAAGGGAATTGTGGCAGACTGGGGGCTCTGGGACAGCTGAGTTCACAGTTATGGATCCCAAAGTGTCTCTATTTCATACTCATTAATTCTCATTGTATTTCCAATGCTCAGGAGGTTTTGTGAGCACAGAGGCTGAACTTCCTCCCACCTACCCTGGAAATACATAAACCCTCGGGTCATTCGACCTGCTGATGTTTCTATTTCCAGGAGAGAGCAGGAACACCGAAAAGAAATTTAAAAAACCCCCAAAACAAGTTATTCCCAGCAAATTCTGATGTATGGGACGTGACATAATGGTGCAAAAACTTTTGGCAAAGAAAACCCCCGGGGTTTTAAATCGCTCTGCCCGGGTTTTGCTGTGGTGGGAGGTTCAACGGGCTGCACTTCACCTCCGAAGGGACACAAAAGCACGGAGAGCCACCTCCAGAGCGGCACAGGGAAGGGGAAAACAATTTCCAGGCAGAAATATATTGAGCTGAGAGCACTGCTCATGGGTGACAGCAACCAGAGGTGTTTGGGGTCACCTTTGCAGGGCCCCCGTGCAGGGGAGGGGCTGGCAGTGACGGGGGGGCAGGAAGGGGACAGGGTCTGATTTCCCTTTTTCCAGGATAATTTGCTGGGTTCTGCGTTTCTCTGGGTGGGTAAAAACACCCTGAGGCACGGGCAGGGCTGTGCCCACGCCTGGGGCTCTGTGGGTGTCAGGGTTCAGGTGCCAGAGGGGGTTTTGGGGTTTTGGCTCCTTCAGCAGGGCCTGAGTGGCCGCAGGGAGCTGTGAGCTGGGAAGGGGAAGAAGAAAAGGGGGAGGAGTTGAAGATGATGCCCTCTCTTAAATAAAACCCCCTTATTTCGGGGGGCTGCTCCCCCTGCAAGGTGCTCCTCAGCAGGGGGCAGAAGGGGTTTCTCCATCAGAAAAAATTCCTCTCTTAAGTGACCACGGTGTCCTTAACAAACTGAATTTGCTTTCTTTCCAGGCCTTGGGGCAGGCGAGCTGCTCCTGCCCTGGTTTGGGTTCGGAGCATCTCCCCTGAGCACCTTCAGCCCCACACAGCCCCCAGCAATCTGGCCCCTGCAGCCCTTTCAGACCCCACGGGACATATTCCAGGAGGAATTTCCTCATGGAAGGGGTGGTCAGGCCTTGGAAAGGGCTGCCCGGGGAGGTTTGGAGCCCCTGGAGGTGGCACTCAGAGCTCTGGGCTGGGGACAAGGTGGGGACTGGCCAAAGGTTGGACTCGGGGGTCTTGGAGGTCTTCTCCAACTTCAAATGGTTTTGTGGCTCTTTGATTCCATGGTCTGTGACCAGAAGTGTGGGGTTTCATGCAGGATTTTTATCCCACGCACGCCGCTGCTCCTCCTTGGACATCCTTTCTTCCTCCCTTCCCTCTCCCTTTCCCTAATGAAATCTTTCCACATTATTAATGGCCGGGGCGGATCTCCAGAGTGTGTTCCTTCCAGGATTTTCTTGTTTGCTGGAGTCTTCAAATTTTTCCAGTTCATTTCCTATTTTCCTGCTCTAAACCCCACTGCCAAAGAAAATCCCCAAAGCAGACTCTGGTAGTGGAACAGAAAATCCCGATTTTCGAGGATGGACGTTTGATCCAGACTCTCGTTACCCAGCAGCAGTTCACCCCTCAAATGGGAGCCGCGTCCAGCAGTGGCTGACAGCTCCTCCAGGTGAGTTTTTCTCTCGGGCAGAAGCATTTCAGTCACTGAAATCCATTTCAGAGCACTGAGTCATGTAATTCATGTGGAATTAGTAATCCAAGGGAATCCAGCCAAAATGCAAGGACTGGATTTACGATGGGCTGTTCCATCAGCTTCCTTGAGGAAATAAATTATTAGGAATTAATGAAATGGATTTATGCCTAGATAAACTGAATACCTGTCGTAACCGAGGAAGGGACAGGCACCCAAGAAGAAGTTCCTCACTCCTGGATGGGAATGTTTGGAACCAGAGTGGCTCTGTAATCCCCCATGGAAAGAATTATTGGGATTTCATGTAATCCCTCACCAGAAAAATTGGAACCATCGCGGACTGCAGTGATATTGGAGCTCAAGTGCGGGATGGTGCCAGTTGGAACGGGTCTGGAGTTGGGGAATTCCTCGGGACATGCGAGGAGAAAAAAAAAAATCTGATGTAATTTCATGGATTATTGTTGGGTTGAATCACTTCTGTGGCTTCTGAAGGAACAACCCCACACAGTCGCTCCTGACACGGACACTTCCTGGAAAACATAATCTGGGATTAAAAGCCTTCGGACATGGGGCGGACTGATGGAATTGCTGTTAAATGACTTTGGCAGCCTGGACTGGAGATGGTGGGGGTCTGGCACCGGGAATTAGGGCTGAGTTAATTCTATTTAATGGGGGGATTGTTGACCACATCTCTTTTCACTTTTAAACATCCTCAGGAACATTTTTGTTTGTTCATTTCTTCCAACTTGCAGGTACAACCTTCCAGTAACACAAATAATCTCACTCCGAAAGTGGATTTCACCTTTTCCACAGCATTTCAGCGCCACCAGTTCTACTGATGTCCGTAAAGAAGACACAGAAATCAGGATCCCAGTCCCAAAAGATTTTATTTTCAGTAAATGCAGATGATAAAAGCTCATGTGCAGGTGGAGTCTGTCTCTCTCCCTTGTCTTAATCAGGGTTCAAAGCTTTTGGGTTTAGTTGCAGAGGTCAGATGGGATGAACCCAGCTGGTGGTGGCTCGCCCTGGAAAGCCTGTGATGGGTCTGGAAGTGTAACTTCCGAGGCTGCAAGCTGGAGGTTATCCAGGCATTCTGGATATGCAGGGATCCATCCCTCCCCTCGTAAAGGAGCAATGATCTCAGCAGTAAAAACCCCACAGCTCCGAATCAATCCACTGAAGGCAGCGGCTTTGCAGCAGCAGAGCTGGGACCAGCATCTGGGCTGTCGTCTTGGATACCTTCAAAATCCGTGATTTCTTCCTCTGGGGGGACGTGCTTCCAGGAAATCCTTATTATTTTGGCTGGAAGTCCTTCAGAGGGTGTCATCAGACCACCGGCACCGCTCTCCTGCTCCGCTGTGCCGTGCTGAAAACGCTGTTTTCCATAGGAATCCGGGAATGAAACAGCTTTGGCAGCGCCTGTGTTTCCACTTGGATTTGTCAGGGTAGCAAAGGATCCGAGGGGCTGAATCTTTCCAGATCTCCTCAGCTCCTCTGCATTACAAGGACTGGGGGGCTCCTGGGTCAGTCCGAGGCTGGGTCACACTCGATCCGAGCTGCCTGGGGAACCTCGGGGGGAGAAATGGTTCTGACACCACCGAGTTCCCCTCTCCGTGCCCAGGGAGAGATTCCTGGCAAAACAAGCAGGAAAATCCCAGAGGCTGCAGGAGCACTGAGGGACAGGGGATGGAGATGGATGTACTGAATGGGGGTAGGGAGGGTGGGATGTTACTCAAAGCCACTGAGGGCACTTTATTCTCCCAGTTCCCTTCACTTCATCCTCCCAACACCTTTCATTTAATTCTCCCAATCCCCTTCCCTTCATCCTCCCAATTCCCTTCATCCTCCCAATTCCCTTCCCTTCATCATCCCAATTCCCTTCATTTAATTCTCCCGATTCCCTGTCCTTCATTCTCCCAGTTCCCTTCATTCTCCCAATTCCCTTCCCTTCATCCTCCCAATTCCCTTCATTTAATTCTCCAAATTCCCTGTCCTTCATCCTCCCAGTTCCCTTCATTCTCCCAATTCCCTTCCCTTCATCCTCCCAATTCCCTTCATTTAATTCTCCAAATTCCCTGTCCTTCATCCTCCCAGTTCCCTTCATTCTCCCAATTCCCTTCCCTTCATCCTCCCAATCTCCTTCATTCCATCCTCCCAGTCCCTTCACTTCATTCTCCCAGTTCCCTTCCAGGCATCCCAGTGCTGTGGCTCAAATCTGACACCCGACAGAAGTGGGAAAGAACAATTCCAACTCCTTTTTCCCACCAAAAACCCCAGCCATGACTGGCAGCTGTCACATCACGGCACATTTTAGTATTCCCATCCTGTCACTTGTGGTCACAGCTTTCCCCATCAGATTTTTCCGAGTTTCCCTCCTCTCCTTCCTTTTCCTTGTTTATAAATATCAGAGTGGGGACACAGAACAAATCACCTTGCCGGGAATGGTCCTTAAAGACACGGATAATATCCATGCTCTCTGTCCCACATGCTTTTCCATTTAAAATATTTGGCCTGAGAACGTGGGAGGTAAAGAAATTGTATTTGGAGGCCTTTTTAAAACATCTCTTCCGTGCCCTGATTTACGCTCTTTGGGACTCGTTCTGCGTAAAACATCGACCTGGTTGTACTTTAGATAAAGGAAACATCTCAGGCATTGTTTTTTTGGAGTTTCTCATTCTTCTCTCCCATATATCTTCAGAAAATTAAGTGCCACAGCCCTTCCTCGTGTTCCTGAGGTCTCTTTTTTTTAGCAACGTTCATAATAACACTTTAATATTCCCCTCCAGTGCTGGGCTCCTGGGTCCTGCTCAGTGGCTTTAAATGACAGCAGAGCAGCTCAGGGCACCTCTTGAGCAGGGCCTGGTGGTTTAACTCCAGTCTCAGGTGATGCTGCTCAGTCTCCTCTGCCCTGTCCTGTGCTGTCCTTCTGTGTCTCTCCCTGGGACACACTGGGGCAGCTCCTGCAGTAGATGGGGATGCAGAAGAATCTGAATTAAATCATAGAATCGTGGAGTCAGGATTTGCTGAGCTGGGAGCACCCACAGGATCATTCAGTGCAGCTCCTGGCCCTGCACAGACACCCCAACAATCCCACCCTGGGCATCCCTGGCAGCTCCTGGAGCTCTGGCAGCCTCGGGGCCGTGCCCGTTCCCTGGGGAGCCTGGGCAGTGCCCCAGCACCCTCTGGGGGAAGAACCTTTCCCAAAATCCAACCCAAACCTTCCCTGACACAGCCCCAGCCTTTCCCTGGGTCCTGTCCCCGTCCCAGGGAGCAGAGGGAGGGAGTTTTAGAGAGAAGAGAGGGAGGAAGTGTTGGAGAAAATCCCACTGCTGCATCCCTCAGCCCGGTTCTGAGCCAGGGGGTTCTTTGCACCTGTCCCTGCTTCCCTCTGGCACAGCAGGATCATTCCATCCCTTCTTCCCTCTGGCACAGCAGGATCATTCCGTCCCTGCTTCCCTGTGGGCAGAGCTCCACGGGAGGTTCTGCAGGGCAGGAGGGATGGAGACACCTCAGGGTGTTCCCAATGCTCTCCCTCCTCCCTGGGGAGCTGCTCAGCCCCGTCAGCCCCTGGGAATTTGCTCATTGAGACAGAGGGGTGACGAGGGGATGCAAACCCCGCTGGAAGAGCTCTCCTGGCTGTGCCCATGCCCAGCGTGGCACTGGGTGCCCAGACCTGCCACCGGCACAGGGACAGCCGTGCCTCACACACCCCTGGGTGCTCCGAGCAGCCCCAGCTCCCGCCAGCTGTTCCTGCAGCCGTGGATCCAGCGCCCTCCGAGAAATCAGAGTCCATTTAGGCACCTAATCCCGGGATGTCTGCGGATGAATTGGTTTGGAATTAATCGAGTCCAGCAAGGCAGCGAAAACCCCCGGAACGTGTTGGGCTGGAAAGGGCTGCGGCCCTGGGGATGGGAGGACAATGCATATTTTACGCCGTGAATTTTTTATTAAGGGCTGGGGTTTTGTTTTTTTTTTTATTTTTTTATTATTGAATATGAATATTTTACACGGCCGAGTTCAGAACAATGCTTTTTTTGGCTGGCTCTGCACTTTTCATGGTTGTGTACCCTCGCATTGCATAACTGAGAGAGATCCATTTACACACGGGGGGAAAGGGGACTAATGAATCTCAGCAAAACTAACTTTACTGCGTGTGAAAAACCAGCACTCTGAAGTTTTCCAAATAAAAAAAAAAATATATATATATATATATACACATCCATAAAATCCTTGCATGGAATGGCTTAATAAAATCAGTGTGTGTGTGGGTGCACGTGTGGGTCTGGGGGTAACGACTGCACAGCCTCTCTCACCCCGCTCCACGCAGGGACATCTCCACCTGGAAAAGCTCTGGAATGTTCTTCCCTCCTTCATCTCAAGCCCCTCACAGCCAGGGACTCACCTGGATGTTTCCAAAGCGGGAGAAACGGAGTTGGACCTGCAAATTGCTCGGTAAATCACGGGGTGGAGCTGCTCATGCTCAGTGCTGGGCTGGTGTTTTCCTGCCCCTTATCCTTCCTGGCCTCTTCCAAATGTTCCAGAGGCTGTTTCACACCAGATCTGCAGGACATTCCTGCGCTGCAGCCCTATCCCTCCTCCTGGCCCATCCCTGGGAACATCCAAGGCCGGGCTGGATGGGGCTCTGAGCTCTGGTCTGGTTGAAGATGTCCCTGCTCACTGCAGGGAGGTTGGACTAGATGGGATTCAGAGGTTCCTTCCAAGCCAAACCATTCCACGATTCAATGCTCCTTAGGCATTCCTGGTTTTTGGGACAGCTCCTGCTGCATCTCCAAGGAGCTTTGACCACTGCCACGCTCCCATGAGGAGCTGCTGGATTTTCCAGGGCCAGGCTGCCTGGAATCCCTTCATTCCCACCACAGTTGGGGAAGAAACACCCGATTTATCCGGATAATTCAGCCCTGACCCTGCCTGCTGGGCCTGTCCCGAGCTCTCTGAGCATCACTCAGGAAACAAAGGTGCTCCTTTCCCAGCTTTTCTCTGTGCCCCTTCCGAGGAGTCGCCCTTGGCAGCTGTGTCCAGCTGATTTTGGGACCAAAGGCCCATCACCATCCTCCCTGAGACCTGCAGGGCAGGGCAAGAGCACCTTCCAGAGTGGGTGAGGGACAGGAGGCTGGAATAGTGAAGGCAGGATCTGCCCAGTGTGTGTTTGAATGCGGGGTTTCGTGGTGAGTGTGATCACAAGGACAGAGCCAGAGCTCCAGTGCAGCTCTCCAGAGCCTGTGACCAACAACGGACCACGTTGTTTTGGGGTAATCACATTGTTTTGGGGTAATCACTGAGCATTGTCCTGGGCCGACAGCACAGAGTCCCAATAAAAGCTTCAAATTCACGGGGAATGGGCAAAGTGCAAAATGACAAATTGTTTGACACTCAAAAGAAAACGAAGAGCTGCTGCTGGATTGAAACTTCAGTGAGGTTTGGGGAGGGAAGGAGGGAAAAAATGAGCAGAATTTGCTGGGATGAAGTTCATTTTCTTCCTGGTAGCTGGTGTGGGGCTGGTTGGGGTTTGTGCTGGGAGCAGCGCGGGTAACAACGGGATGTTTTCGTTAAAGGAGCCAAGGCCTTCTTTGCTCCTCACCCCAGCAGGAGTGGATTGGGATGCACAGGGAGCTGGGAGGGGACACAGCCAGGACAGGTGACCACAAGTGAGCCAAGGGATACTCCAGACCCTGTGACATCATGGTCAGCATAGAGAGCTGGGGGACAAGAAGGAAAAGGGGGAAATTTGGAGTGATGGCATTTGGCTCCCACTCTTTAATCCTCATCACCAGTCCAGACTGGTGCTGCTTTCCTGGGACCAGAAAGATCCCAGGAGTTTACAGAACCCCAGGATAGCTGGGATTGGAAGGGCCCTCTGGAGATCATCCAAGGCTGGGTCAGCTGGAGCAGGTGGCACAGGAAGGCATCCCGGTGGGTTTGGAATGTCTCCAGAGAGGGAGACTCCACGCCCTGCCTGGACGAATCTACAATTTAAATCCTCCATGTGCCCACAGCACAGGTGGGAATCCATCAGAGGAAGGACTTCTGCAACTCCTTGTGGTATGAAGGAGATGAGGGGATCAAGTGCCAAATGACTGGGATCTCAGACCCTCCAAAGCAAAACTGAAATGAAAGCCAGGGGATGAATTCCCAGTGCCCTGTGCAGCCATGGCAACACAAGGTGACCAGGAGGCTGGAGCGAGTCTGGAGTCAGGGGACACGTGCCAAGTTCTGCTACCTCGTGGTGTGCCCTTGAGCAAAGTCGTGCCTGAGAGGGGAATGGAAACGGCCAGGCCAGCCCAGTCCCGGGGTGCTGCACACCAGTAATGATGGGTTGTTGAAGGATTTTCGGCTGGGAGGAGCTGACCTGGGTCCCTGGATGCAAAATGAGCTCGGTATCAATGGATCCATCTGGGATTACATCAGCAGTGCTCTGCGAGGGTGAAATCTCTTCAAAAGCACTCACAGACCTCTCTGGGTGTCAGTCTGTGAGCACAGCTTGCGTCTGTGCTGGCTCTGCAGAGCTTCCCTTCCCTTCCCTTCCCTTCCCTTCCCTTTCCTCCCCCCCATTTTGCTCANTCTCTTCAAAAGCACTCACAGACCTCTCTGGGTGTCAGTCTGTGAGCACAGCTTGCGTCTGTGCTGGCTCTGCAGAGCTTCCCTTCCCTTCCCTCCCCCCCATTTTGCTCACCCAGGTTCCCTCTGCTTTCCAGCACAGTTTATTTTTCCATTTTTATTTTGCATCAGACTTTTTTTGGTGCTTTTTAAAAGAATTTTTATTTGCCTTAGATGAAACACTTCAGCCACGGAAAATCCCTCCCCACACGAAACTCAGGGAGCTGTGGAATATTTAAACTGTCCCCAGCCCTCCCTTTTTGCTCACCCTTTTCCAGCGGGCTGCTGAAGGGTGACACCCCAGACTTCAGGGGAGATCCAAGGTTGCTGATCCTGATTTCAGAACAGCTCCTCAGTGCTCTGAATTCTCACATTAGCTTCATGGCAATAACGTGGATCTCAGCTTTGGGAAGCCTCTGGAGTGGGAAAGGCTCGTGGTTTTCCCCGCCACTCTTTGCTTTATTCTTGATCATGCAGAAAATGAGGTTTGGTGGGGGTTTGTGGAATTGTCCTACATCGCCCTCCGCCCCCCTGCCCACCTCCTTCCGGCCCATTTGGTTTCCCCCGTGCCCTGTCGGGGCTGGCTGAGCCCAGGGGTGGCCGTGCCTCCTTCAGAGCCCTGGGAATGTCCCGCAGGAGCAGGAGAAGAGCCCCTGATCCTTGCCAGGGCCGCGGGAAGAGGTGACAGGTGACTGCTCGGTCCCAAGGCAGCAGAGGGCATCCATGAGTTTGGAGATTCATCTCCGGAGCTGCAGGAGCACAGGCGGGCCCTGGGACTGAAGGGTGAACGAGGCAGATTCCAGCTCTTTTGCTGTCAGTCCTGAGCAGATTCCCAAGTTCTCAGGTGGATCTCCAGGGGATTTCCCCCGGTCGTTCCTGAACGATTTATAAATCACAGGGCCAAGCAGAGATTCTGATGTGATTCCTCTTGCCCGCCTGGAAGCAGCGCACAGATGTGGATAAAGGTCTCTGTAAACACAGAATTCCAAGTTATTTAAGTGAATTCAGATTTAGTTGCTGGAAATTCACACCTTTCTCAGGAATTCCTTAGCTCCCTTAGCCAGGATATTCACACCAGTGGAATTATTTATAAGCCCTGAGCATGGCAGGGCAGATTTGTTTAATAACTTCAGCAAAAGTTTGCGGGGTCATCACTTTCCCCAGCACCTGGTGATAAGGCACAGAGATAACACTCCCTCCAGAATATCCAGCTTTATCCAAAGAGGATGGATGTCAGCTTGGGATTGATCCCTCAGATCCCTGACATTAAAACATTTCTTTAGGAGTCCTCTAAATAACCCCAAGTCAGGTACCTCTCACCTCATGCTCTCCAATTTACTAATTTGAATGAACATTATTATCTAAATTTAGCCTCACGCAGTTCAGACGCTGGAATGGGGGTGAAACTCCAGGGGTGGACAAACAGAGGCGATGTTTTATGGGATGCGCCACAGCCAATCCCACAGGAAGGCTGCACAGAGATGTAGGAGCACCTCTGCTTTAACAACCAGACCGACTCATTTTGGGAGCAAAAACAACCGTGGAAGTCCAGCGCCCTCTGAGCTCCCGCAGGAGAACCCCAGGGCCGTGGGGAAGGGTCACAGCCCCCCTGAGCCCCCTGGTTCCCCCTTCTCTTCCCAGTCCCTGGCAGTTTGCAGGGAGTGGCACGGAGCCAGTCCCCGCGGGCACGGCGTGGAGGGGGCTCCTTCCCGAGCCTTTAAAAGTCTGACAAACTGTTTGCAGTTCTAGCAGGGATCAACACATTTCTAGAATTAAACCCAACTTCTTGGATGGCCAATAATGCTCCCAACAAGGGCTCTTTCTTCAGCCCAATGCACAAGGGACCTTTCTTTAGTAAGCTATAAAATCACTTACTATAAATCAATTATTTTCGTACTGATTTATTAACTGCTCTCCAGCTGGTCAGATTGGCGCTTAAAAAAAAACCCCAAAAACCCCTCCTGGATGGTCCTACTGAAATTTTCAAAAGGATTTTTCTCCGGAGCACTGCTGGTCCGACCTCATTATGGTCTCCCCTGGTAGTCCCCATATTCCTAAATGCTCTTAAGCTGCCAAGCGTGGAAGCACCAACCCACATGGAGCACATCCAGCCTCGGGGTGAAACAGCCCTGCCATGAGCTGCGTTGGGAACTCCCGCCCAGAGCTGCTCCAGAAGCCTCTCTGCAAACTTGGAAAGGAGGGAGCCTGCCCAACAGGAGCACATTCCTGAGGATGTTGGGCTGGATGCGCTCCCAACACTTGGTGATGCTCCAGAGGACCATCCTCCCAACCCCTGGCCCTGGGATTTCTGCCTCTGTGGGAGTTTCGGGAGCTTGGAATAGCTGCTCTCCTGCCTTGACAGCCCATCCATCAGGGAGAATGTCCTCACAACTCAGTTTTTCGGGCTTTTCCTGCGTATTTTGGCTGGGGTCTGAAGCAACACAGCGCAGCTTCTGCTGCACATCCCTGACAATTTCCCTCCGCCCCGGTGTTTGGGCACTCACCAGGTGTTTGGTGGCACCTCAGCCTGAAATCCAGGCTGGCAGTGCCACCTGGTAGGTGATGGCCTTGGCCAGGATCATGTGGTGGCCCAGGACCAGCCCAGCCTGGACAATTTCAAACTCCATCTCAGCCATTTCTTCTTCGGGGCACAAAGGACTGATGGGCCCCAGGCAGCTCTCGGCTTCCCTGTCCACACAGGCACCTCCAAACCTTCTCCATGCCCGCCCAGGATGCAACTGCCCCAGGTTCCATCAGGAAAGGAAAAGACAGAGTGTCCCTTTAGGTCTGGGCTCCTTCCCCAGCCCAGCCATCCTTAAGGCTCACTCCAAACCAGCCAGGTTTGCATTTGGAGCATCCCACAAGAGCAGAAATAACCAAACAGAGACTCCAGCTGACCTTACAGTGGCCAGAGCCAATGGCTGACCTCAGGGGGCAGATTCCTGACCCCATGGAGCCAGACACCCCAGGTGGGAATGGTGGTGACCCACTGTGGCTCCTGGTGCTGAGCTAAGCCAGGACCTTCCAGGTCCTCCAGTCACAAATAGGAATCATTCCATTGAACTCCCAGTCCCCTGTGATCCCTCTTTCGTGATCCCAGTCCTCTGTGATCCCAGTTTTCCAAGATCCCAGTCCCCTGTGATCTCAGTCCCCCAAGATGCCAGTCCCCTGTGTTCCCTGTCCCCTGTGCTCCTAATCCTCCAAGATCCCAGTCCTCCGTGATCCCAGTCCCCCATGCTCCCAGTCCTCTGTGATCCCAGCTCCTCATGATTCCAGTCTCCAAGATCCCAGTCCTCTGTGCTCCCGGTCCTCTGTGATCCAAGACCTCTGTGCTCCCATTCCTTTGTGACCCCAGTCCACCGAGATCCCACTCCCCTGTGCTCCTAATCCTCCAAAATCCCAGTCAGCCAAGATCCCACTTCCCCATGCTCCCAGTCCTCTGTGATCCCAGCTCTCCATGATCCCAGTCTCCTGTTCTCTCTCTCGTGTTCTCCCAGTCCTCTGTGATCCCAGTCCTCCAAGATCCCAGTCTCCTGTTCTCTCTCTCGTGCTCTCCCAGTTCTCCCAGCTCCCAGTCCCCCGCAGCTGCAGCGGCAGCGCTGCCTCCTCCGGGGATCCGGCCAGAGCAGAGCCTTTGATTCAGGGCTCGCACTGGAAGTGAGGCGGGGTGTTCCTGCTTCCCAGATAAATTACAGCAGAGAATCGATGGATTTTTCCAGCCCCGAGGCGCAGAGGAGGGGGGCTCCCAGTAATTGCATTTGCATTGATTTATATTTGGACTCTCTTTGGGGCTTTGCTGGCTTTCCAAAGGAAATGTTTTTAATGAGGTTCAGAGTCCAAACCCCAAATATTCCAGAGACCTCAGAGGGAAGGATCCCCTGGTGGAGAAGGTGCTGCTCCCACAGGACTCAGGTCCTGCATCCCTGCACACCTGGGACCTCTGGGAGGGGAAGAGAGAAGAAAATCAGTGAGTTTTTCACGTGTGCCTCTGGCTCTACAAATATTTCCAAGAGTTGGTGAAGTTTAGGACAGTTTTTTCTCCTTCTAAATATTAACTGAGTTAGCAGTTTGCTTTTCTGAATAACGTCTGCACTGGAATCAGACCTTTTCCAACTGATCCATTATAGGAAACTCCTAAAAATTGGTTTTAAATATTTAGAATGATCTTCGGCACTGATTATGGCATTCTGGAATATTTTTCCCTTTCCTTGTTACCTTATTTAAACACTAATTTTTGGTAATCTCATGAAATCGTGAAATAATTTCATTTTGCTTCAAGAGAAGATTTCCCAAAGAAGGAAATCTCCATAGCTTTAAAATCCAATCAGATCTGACAATTCAAATCCCTTTACAGAGGAAATTTCCTTTAAAAAAAATAAATAAATGACTCTGTACCTTCAGCTTGAATCCGTGGCTGCTGGAGTTTAATTGCTTCTCCTTGTGGCCCTAAAACCAGGGCAGCTTCAAAGCAAGGGTGGCTTCTATTAAATTTAATTACCCTTTCCTGCAGCTCGCATGGCAAGGGTGCTACAGCGACTCCAGGAAGGTGCTGCTGATGAATCAGGGGCAGATTCCAAACAAAAATATGGATTAAACAGCAATTCCAACGCAAGCAAAGGCTGCCTGTGAGCAGAGATGTTTGTGCCCCAGATAAAATCCTAAAACACGGAGCCAGGGGTCATCTCTGTGCTTGTTATTTCCATTCTGCTTCGACTCTGACACGTGTTAAGTGTCAGCAATGTCCCCAGTCCCCTCCGTGTTCGCGTACATCCAGCCTGGATTTCCCCCGTGTTCCCACACACGCTGCTCTATTAATGCCAACAGGTGCCCTCAGCGTTTCAAAGGTTGTTCCAAACATCCCCCAAGAAGCCCCATTTAATCCTGCCTGGCCTGCACGTGGAGCACTCCGCTGTCAACATGAGGTTCAGTATTAAAACAAGAGGATCTTGACTGGGATGATTAAACCTGGACACGGGAATGCTCATCTGTTCCCTCAGATTGGTTCTGTCACCTTAAAAAAGGACGTGTGTGAATTCATTCGGGCGCTGGGGGGTTTGCGATGAGGGGAACGGCTGTTTGTGTTTAGCTCAAGCGCAGGAAATTGAATTTGTAGATGAGACAATGTGAGACATCCAACCCAGCCCGTGCTCACCTGGTGCTCTGGCTCGTGCTGATGTGACAGGATCTGTCGCTGCTACGTCCGAGGCACATAAAGAAAACAACACAGAGTCCAGGCTCGTGAACAAGTGGAAGCTGAAGCTTTTCTTTAATAATTTTCTGACTACTTTATAGGATAGATCACAAAAGTGTGTTGAGTGGCAATAGGTAATTGGTTCCTCGGCCATCCACCCTTTTGAGAGGATTGGCCAAGTCTTAAGATACCTATTCCAAAATATTTTCAAAGTCAAAGCCATAACAATTTTGCAAAACAGCCTGCAGGTGCAAGAAGTTTATGGAACTGTGACCTTGTTTAAAATAGTTTACATAGGAAAGACAGTCTGCTCACAGAATATTGAGAAAAGGCTGAAGAATTTCTCTACTTCCAGCTTTTTAGCACCTACAAGGATCTCCTTTGGGAATAAAGGGATGGCTCACGTTCTGAGAGCTGGGGAGAGACACCACAGGAACAGGAGTGAGAGCAGCAAATCCACCCCAAATGAGCCACTGACTCCTCCATGACGGGCAGCTCCGATCTCTGCTCCCTGGGAGAGGGACAGGGACAGGACCCAGGGAACGGCTGGAGCTGGGCCAGGGCAAGGTTAGGTTGGATTTTGGGAAAGGCTCTTCCCCCAGAGGGTGCTGGGCACTGCCCAGGCTCCCCAGGGAATGGGCACGGCCCCGAGGCTGCCAGAGCTCCAGGAGCGTTTGGGCAGCGCTGCCAGGGATGCCCAGGGTGGGGTTGTTGGGGTGTCTGTGCAGGACCAGGAGCTGCCCTGGATGATCCTGTGGGTGCTCCCAGCTCAGGCCATTCCATGGCTCTACAAAGCCTTGGCTGGGTGGTAGCCACTGTTTGGGGCCGAACATGAACTCCAAGCCTTGAGGCACCTTGGAAATGCAGGAATAACGCAATTCCCACAACGTCCCGAGCATGGATGAGCTCTGTCCCCCAGCCAGCCCGTGGGGACACCCCCCAGGCTGTGCCACGGTCACCCTGCTCCAGATACAGACGGAATTTGTGATTCCTGCTGGGACAGCGCTGGGAATCAGCCAGGCTGTCCCTGCCTGGAGAAACAAACCCCACTCCCAAGGATTCAGCCCGGGAGGTGAGACCCAGCAGGTGGGAGAGCCAAAGCAGCAGGTCAGGGTGGGAGGGGAGGGAGACAGAAAGAAATCAGGGGCTGGGAGCCGCTCTGAGCCGTAGGAAGCAATAATCACCCTCGCAGATGCTTAGCTCTAACAGCCTGACAAGATCCCTTCCTTCACAGAGGAGCTGTTTGATTGCTCCCATGCTTGTTTCCATCCCAAACGCCCGGCTTGCGATGTCTTCGTGACACTCCAAACATCCACAGAGCTCTTTGAAGTCGGATTTTAATGTGTTTATTGACACCAGTTATGATATTTCAAAACACATGGGCTACAAATTGTTACCATGCACGGCGAGTGTTTACAGTAATCCCTGCATTAAAACAAACTCAGCCTTTCCTGATGATTTTATATCTTCTTACTGCCTCACTTGCCTGTGTTTATTTAAACTCCTGTTGAGGGGTTGTTTTGTTTTTAATATTCAACACTTTTGAAACATTTTAGAAAAACCCCAACCCTATCTGCAGATCTCAGATAGTTTTGATACGTTTTGCCTCGGTTTTTATGGGCGCCACATGGCCCAAATATCCCTTTTGAATTTTCACTGTGTGAAACAGAAATGGTTTAAAACTCTCTGGTTTTAGTGTCTACTGTTAGAAGTGATGTCTTAGGAGAATCCCTACAGAGCACAAGACCCCTCCAGGATCCTTGGAGCACCAAAGTTCCTTGGAGGGAGCAGAACCCACCCCCCACGAGTGCTCGCAGACCCTCCCCCTCTGCCAAACAACTCCAAAAAACCCCATTAATTGTGGCAGGAACAACAGCGCTGGGAAAAAGAACAAAATCAATGTTTGCTAGATGGGAAAAAAAAACTAAATTGGGGGGAAATGTATTTCCTTTAGAATTCCTAAAAGATAGGGAGGAAGGGAAATGGAATTTGCAGACAAATTATAAAATACAAATAAGGTGTTCTTTAAAAGGAAACTCAAATTCTGTGTGGCTGAATTGGAGCGGCTCCGGGGACTCTTCCGTGCTCTCCTCCTCTTTAGGCTCCCAAAGTCCAGCCAATATCTCTGGGGGTGGCTGGATTCAGTGGCATCCTCTAAAAGGCAATAAACCCTGTGAGTGATGAACAACTGGGGAGGCGCAGAACCCGCTGGGATTCAAATTTAATTCAGTGGTTTGGAATTCAGCACCTGAGAACTACTCAGAGCTCACAGGTTATTTTTTTTCCATGCTGGAGAAAAGCAGGCGGGATCTAGGCATGGGAAGTGATGTAAAGTGTGCCTAAACAAAAGCTTTGGAGGAAAATTTATATATTTAGGGTAACGGTCTTGATTATTTGAAAAGGAAGAGGAGTCCTGGAAAATATTTATATTTTTTAATTGTCTGGAGGTTCTGAATCAGTTTAAAGGATTTCACTAACCTGAGATCCCAGCGCTCATCGCCAAATTAACAAATTTCCTGGGAAATGGAAAAATGGAGGCCTTGGGAAATAACTCTGCTCCGTCATGCTGCAGGGACCGCCCCAAACCCCTGGAATCGCCTCCCACATCATCTCTTGCATCTCCAAAGGGGAATTCCAGGCTACCCCTGGTCCCTCCCAGCAAAAGAACTGGCATTTGACAGGAAAACTGAAGGAAAGCAGCACTTTTTTCATCCTGCACGGAGCACTCTGGGATGAACAAGTGGCACAAAGACGCCCCCAACATCTGCATCCAGCTGTGCCAGCCCCTCCCTGTCACACACACGGCTCAGGGGCTCTGCAGGTAAAAGAAATCAGAGTTCCTGGGAGTTTTGAGGCTGTGTGATGGTGAGCCAGGGAAAAGCAGGGCTCTCTCACCCCTAATTCAGCATTAAACAGGCCCTGAGCTGCTCTGGAATCTCATTGTTACTTTCTGAACCCAGCTCCGAGCGTGTTCCGAGGGCTACGGGCCGGGGTTCATGAGCAGATGGCTCAAAGCTGGGGGTGAGGGATGGAAAGCGACAAGTGGAAAGCATTCCCACATTTCCCATGGAGTGTGCAGGGTCCTCTGGAGCAGGGCCAGGGGCTCAGGTCAGAGCCCAGTCACACGTCCCGCGAGCTGCTCCGGAACATCCCTCAAACCCGGCTAAGCAAACAGCCCCGAGAGCCAAGTGCCAGCTCCAGCTGGCATCCCGGGGCCTTTTCTCCTGCAGTTGTGGCAGTTTTGGGGAGGTTATGAAAAGTTTACTAATGAGAAACGTTTCGGGACACGGTGCCAACGGGCTCGGTCTGGAGGAAGAGCTGTAAATGACGCGAGAATGTAAAACTGTGGTGGAAAGTCTGGAGCGGCGGCTCCGCACCCTGAAAAGTGCTGGCTGTTTGTACATCCCAACAATTCCGGGCACCAGGGCAGCTCCAGAACTCCCAAACTCCTGAGCTCCAGCCGTGCGTCACCTGCCTGCTCTGAAGGTGTTTACACTGCACTTTCTAAATATTTAAAGCCACTGATGACTTTAAAGGCAACTTGTGCACCCCAGTGATTTCGTTCACTTCGGTTTGCAGGACCAGCTCTTCTCTTGTAAATAGGAATTTGACCCAGCAAAGGGCTGTGAGAGCCCTGAGCAGCCAGGGATCCTCAGCAAATAATTTTGGTGTCTCTCTTTAACTCCTCTTAGCAAATTTGTGTTAGGAAACAATATCTTGTTTTCATTTCTGTGTAAGAAGCACTTGCAAACAACATTTTTTGCCCAGCACGGACTTCCCAGTGATCAGCTCAACTCCAAACACCCGCTCTGAGGCAGAAATCAGCACCAACATTGAACTGACAGATGAGAAAGCAGCAAATCCCAAGAGAAGCTTCCTCCCTGGTTGGTCTGCTGGGAGCAATTCCAGGCAGCACTGCCAGGGCTGGACACCCATCCTCACTGGGAGCCAATATTTGGGTGCAGCAGGAGAGCAGGGCAGGGTTTGTCTGTCTCCCAGTGCTATCCATCACTGTGTTTACCATATTTTTCTTCTCTTTCCATAACTCCTGGCTTCACTCATGTCTGGGTGTTTTCTAACCAGCCTTTAGGTAATAAATCAAAGCTGTCAGCGTTGGAAGAAAATTAATGTGAGAAGCTGTTCCAAAGGCCACCAGCCTTTTCCCTGCTCCGTGTGTGCTGTGTTAATCCAGGATTCCTCAACAGCTTTCAAAGTTTTCCTATTTCCACAAAGTTTTGAGGCTCCAGATGCCTTTTTTTTTTTTTTTTTTTTTTTTTTGAAGGGTGGCTTTGTACCCTGCAAGAGCCCAAATTCCTGGAGTTTCAGAGAGAAACGAGGGTGCTCAGCACAGATCCAAAGCTGACCCCAGGCTATCTCCAGCCAAGCCACAAGCAAAACCCAGACCCTGAGCTGGAACACGGCGGGGGCTGAATCTGGGTTGAACTTTTACAGAGGAAAAGGCCAAATAATTAGAAACCAATCCTGCTCCTGTGCCCTGTAGTGATGACGCCGGTTGAATTATTCATCGGGAGTTATTTATCCCAGGAATGTGGCTGGCATTTCTGCTGAATACATTACTTGCAAGTTTTGATTTCTCGTTTCATTACTCACCCTGCTCCAACCCCAACCTCCTCATTTCTGAAAGTCTCTTTTCCAAGGCTGAGAAGAGGAACGCTTGGGACACAACCTTCAGCCGATGTGATCCAGCAAACGCCTCCCTGGGAACGGGCAGCCTGGCAGCTCCGGCATTTCCCTGGAACTCTGGAAAAAGCAATGTTCTTACCCCATTCAGCTGCAGATGAACTCTGTAACCCCGGGCAAATCACTTTGTTCCCCGCACCTCTGGCTGCACATTTATAAAATGGACAGAGTATTTCACTGTAAGATACTGTAAGGCCAGATATGTTAAATTGCCCAGTTACTATGGAAACTGGGAAAGCTCCTAATGCAGATGGATGAGTGCAGGAGCAGATGCACCTGACTGAAAAATCATGAGCAGTTGGGAACTTCATCAGGTAAAATCATGGGGTAATCAGAAGGATTGTGGGAGCCACCAAAAATTCCTTTCATAGAAAGTACCTGCTTATTAAATTCGGCTCTGGGCTGGCACTGAAGGTTTTCCCTTGAACATTTTCTAAACTCTCACTTTGAATTGTTCTGTTTAAATTTCTTCTGAGGTGTTTAGGTAGCAACTAAAATTCTGTCCTAGCAGACAAAGATCATTAAAACCAGAAGAGTGATTGCAAAATCAGCCCACAAGTCTGAAGACTGAGACATATTGAGAAAGCAGTTTAATTCCAAAACTAAAAATCTCACGAGCCACTTAAAGAGAAAGTACCAAGCAACTGCTGAAGGCAACTGTGGCAGTTTTCCCTCCACTCAGAGACTACTGTTTTAATTAAATATCCACAAAACATTGCTGCTCCCTGCTTTTGGATCAGAATTCAGCTGTCAGCTGCCCAGCTGGACATCCAAAGGTAGCTCAGAGCTTTTTCCAAGCACAAACGGAGCAAGGACTTCAACACCCAGGCCATTGTGTGCCTGTTAATCCCTGCAGCAGAACCAGCAGAGAGAAGCCACGTTTCCTTTGCTGATGTCCTAAATAAACACGGGATTTGCTTTCTTAGCCCTCAGAAGCTGAGTGGTGGATTTGGTTTTCAAAGAGGTGTTTCAGATATGGAGGTTCCCCCTCTCCTTCAGCACATCCAACTATAACAACTTTGAGGCATTTCAAACTTCAGACCTCGAGCTACTTCTCACTGTCCTATGAAATTATCTGGGTTTTTGACACGAGAAATCATGAGAAATCCTGGAAGTAGCACTTACGGAAGTGAGGCTGCTCAGTTTTGGGGGTTTCAAAATGGGTTTGCCACTGCCCATGGCTCCTGGAGTCACAGCCGGGTCTGGCTGGGGCAGAGCACTCGAGGCTTTCAGCTCCTTCAGGGAATGAAAGCCACGGAGCTGCTGCCAAGGGCAATGCTCATGATGAAAGCAGTGATCGTGGCTCTGGGGCGAGGAATAAATGCCCACAGGGTGAGGAGAGATTGGGTAAACAAAGCAAATCAGGGCCTCAGGCTGCACGATGACACAGGTGGGGATTCCAGCTGGCAGCATCAGCCCTGGACCACCCAGGGACCACTTGGGTACCACTTGTCAGGATCCGGCAGTCAGAGCCACGGGTAACCCTCAGCAAGGCCCCCCAAAGCCAGGGCTCACCAGAACTCTGCTCCACACTCATCACAGAGGGAGAGCCCTCACCCAAACCCTGGCAAACCAAGAATTTGCACTGTGCAGCCCAAAGAGTCGAGCTCGTCCCAGGAGGAAAAGCCCTTCCTTGGGTACCGGGCATGGCAGGTCCTTGCTGATGTTCAAATCAAGGCCTTTAAGAGCAGGTGCAGCTTTTGGCCAGAGATTCATGCCATAAATTATTTTGCAGGTGCTATTATTGAAATAGAAATGTGGTGAAATGCTGGTGGCAACAGCGCAGTGATGGTAACTCTGAGCGGGCCCCACACGGTGCAACCAAGGTCCTCAAAATGATTTCCAAACTGACACCTCCTCTCTGCTGTGAGAGGATTGTCAGCTGCTTAATTACAGTGAAAAGCAATTAAAAATGCAAATAGCTCACTGATAGACACTCTCTGCACAAGTCCCCGTGGCGCTTGTGGGTAATAATCTCCAGTGGGATACTGTGTGCCACGGTGAGAGCATCCAGCCACATCCAGTTTGGAATGGGGGAGAACTGCTCCCTGCCTAATTTCAGGCTGCACCAAGACACCTGAGAACATCAGACGTCTGCGAAAAGCATTCCGTGATTCCATGGATCAGTTCCCGGCGAGGAACGCGGTGTAACCCAGCGCAGGTGAAGCTCCAAGTGCCTCCAGGGAAGCAGAACTCCGAGGAGGAGGAGGGCAGCCGGTGCGCAAGGACAGAACTCCCGAACTCCCGAGCTCCAGCCGTGTGTCACCTGGCCCCTGTGGCAGGCAGGGAATCCATTCCCTGTCCTTCAGGTGTCGGGTTCCACCCAGGGAAAGGCGATCCCGCCGTGCCTGTCCCGCGCAGGGCACGGAGCGCAGTAATTTGACAGCGAAAACAAAGAAATGAAAGGAGGCTTCAGAGACATCACAGGGCAAAGCGTGGCACTATCGGCGGCACCATCAGCGGGGGCTGCCCCAGCAGGGCTGGCACTGCCCCAGCAGGGCCGCGGGTCAAGCAGCACTCTGCTCCTGCTTGTTGTCCTCGCTGGGTATCAGCCTGGATTTGCAATGCTTAAAAGTCGTGCGAGTTGAATCTCCCCCAGGCCGGGGATTGTCCTTCCTAAGGAGTGGGTTTTACCCCTTACCCTAAGGTTGCAGGCAGGAGGTTAACAAATAGGGAATCCTTGGTGGGAAGGCACTTGATTTCAGGGATACAGACAACTGGGGTGGAAATCTGGTCTGGGATTTTAGGAGCGGGAAGTAAAATCTGCTGTTACACCTTTACGGGGTGGCAAAGTCCGAAAGGACTGGGAGCTCTTAATTCAATGCAGACTCAAACCTCACTTTTAAAAAAAAAAATTAAAACTTTTTTTTTAAATTATTATTTTTATTGTTGTTATTATTATTGTTGTTGTTGTTATTATTATTGTTGTTATTATTATTATTATTATTATTATTATTATTAGGGTTTTTTTCTCTCTAACAAACTGCCCTAATGATGGGAGTTAATGACACTGCAATGCCCACACTGTGGCTTGAGCAAGGCAAACCCATCCATGTCCCACTGCCAGCAGCAGCCAGGGAGCAGCTGGGACAATGGGGAGGATTTTCCAGCTCACTGTGCGATTTGCTCTCTGTAAACCTCCCGTAACACCGACTGTAAATCATTCCCAACATTATTATCCGCCCGTCTGGGAGCAGAGTGCAACCACTAAGACAACCTGAGGATCCCAGGCTCCTTTCAGCACCCGGGGGAAGGAGCCTGGTGGGTGGGATTTGAAGAATTCAGCAATTCCACGGCTGCATCCCGCTCTTGCAGCAGGGACAGCGCTTCCCACTGGCTGCCTCCCGCACAATTCCCACGGATCAGGGGCTTTTATTCTCTTTATTTTCACTCCTATCCCAAAACGGTGATGGCTGGAGTGTGGTTGGGTGGTGGAGGTCCAGTTCCCAGCGGAACAGGGGAGTGGTTTCAGAGGAAAATCCCGTGTTTTCCAAGACTTGCTTGTCAGATTGGCTTTGGTAAAAAGCCTCCTACACCCTCCTCCTACAAAAGCCCTCCTGGAGCAGGAAAATGTTGGGATAATGGCTCTGAGCTGAGAGAGGGCACATTTAAATTAAATATTGGGATGAAATCCTTCCCTGTGAGGGTGGGGAGGCCCTGGCACAGGCTGCCCAGAGAAGCTGTGGCTGCCCCTGGATCCCTGGAAGTGTCCGAAGCCAGGTTGGACGGGGCTTGGAGCCACTCAAGTCGCTGGCCAGGGTATGAAGAGCTCATGAACATGGTAAAGCAAAATTTGCAGTGTTTTTCAGCATAAAAATCAGTCAAATGAAAGCTCAGGCAGTGACAGTGAACCATCAGCAAGCAGCTTATAATCAGGATTTCTTTTTCCTTTTTTACACACAACTACAACAGTATTAGAGTTAAATAAAAATAACAGAGCTCACCGAGTCTATTCAAAGCATCATTTATTTTAGAGCCTCTGAATAATTCTCTGTAGGCTCCATCAATTCATATACTCACACATTAATTATCCGAACTGGTTGCCTAAATCCCAGCCAGTTCTTTGGCTCCAAGCCTATAGTTTTTCACATGTTCTTCATGTTAAAAGGAAGAAATGTATAAATGAGAAATTAACTACTTTTGTACTGATTTTAATCCAAAAATATATCAGGAAAAAGCCTGACTTTCAAACCCCTACCCACCGCCTTTCATTATTTGCTGCAATTAATTTTGTTGGAGCGGCCCTTTGAGAGAAGATTCTTTTTTGACACAAAACCGGAATTTTCTTGGGGTAAACATTCACAGTTCCTTCCATTTCTTTCCAAAGCTGGGATGACTGACAAATCCTTTTCCCAAGGAGGCCAAATTCAATCCAAGTCTCTTTTGGGATGCCCCTCCTGGCGCCCATCCAGGTGTCCCCTGCCCTCCCTGTCCATGTGTTCTGGTGTCACTGTAACATCCAAGGTGCATAAAGAAAAGGCCACAGAGTCCAGGCTCATGAACAAGTGGAAGTTGAAGCTTAAGCTTTAATAATTTTCTGACTACTTTATAGGATAGATCGCAAAAAGTGTGTTGAGTGGCAATAGGTAATTGGTTCCTCGGCAATCCACCCCTTGAGAGGATTGGCCAAGTCCTAAGATACCTATTCCAAAATATTTTCAAAGTCAAAGCCATAACAATCTTGCAAAGCAGCCTGCGGGTGCAAGAAGTTTATGAAACTGTGACCTTGTTTAAAATAGTTTACATAGGAAAGACAGTCTGCTCACAGAATATTGAGAAAAGGCTGAAGAATTTCTCTGCTTCCAGCTTTTTAGCACCTACGTTCTGCCAGTTCATGGGGGTGATTTAAAGAACACAGACACCAATGGAAAGAGGTAAAGGCAACACAAAAGTAAAATGATGCACCCAATAAAACGGCACGCTTGGCTTCAGCAACAAGCGAGAATAAGCCAGGTAATGCACCTGATCATTATTATGTGGGAGAAAGGAGAGTGATAGAGAAAAATCCATCACCAATGGCCTAAATACTTCACCATCATCCAGGTGATGAAGTCCAGAGTCTGCAGTCGCTGGGAGCCCCATTTCACAGCCAGGACCTGGAGAACTCTTCCCAGCAATTGGGAAAATCCCACGCGGTGCATCCACCCCTTTTCACCCAAATTCGCCCTGAAAGTTGTCCCAGCTTTTATAGGCCCAAACCAGCAAGTTGAAGTGACCTGATTATAATTTTAGCACAGAAACTCCTGGATCTGACGGCACACGTCCCGACCAGGCAGCGCCAGGCCTCGGCTGAGAGGGTTTTCCCCTAAAATACCCTACAAGCAGGCCTCTATTCAGGTCAGTCGGGAAAGTTCCTTAAAGAAATGATCCATTTCTTGCAGATAACTGCACAAGGTTATACAGAGCATCTTTGTCATCTGTTTTTAGCTAAATAACACCGATGGTGTTCACACAGTGCCCAGGATTCACCTTGTGAGTCAGCTCTGGCTGAGGCCTGCGCCCGGGCCTGGGCACCTCCCCGTGCTGCGGTAGGGAACGAGCCAAGCCTTTCCTCCATCATCACCTGTGGGTGCTGAAAAGCTTTGGTAGAGAAATCTTTCAGCTTTCTGCAGCGTTCTGGGAGAACTTTGCAGTTCTCACAGAAGCTGTGAAAACACTGCTGTGGGTTTTTGTAAACGAACTCTTTATCTTGCACCTGGGTTTGTTATGCAGCATTGTTATGGTTCTGGCCTTCTGATATTTTGGAATAAGTGTCTTGGAGCTTGACCAATCCCCTCAAGGGGTGGATGGCCGAGCACCCAACTGTCTGATGCCATTCAACACACTCTTTGCGAAGCCTGTTATAAAAGATGAATTAATTAATTAATAAAGATCAGAACTGCTTTCCCTTCTGAACTTGTTGTGCCATTCCTCGTCGTCAGTGCCGCTCACAGCGACAATCACCTCCATCCCCAGCCCTCCTCAAATGTCCCAGCTTTTCACCACACCGGAGGGGACAGAGCCTTGCCTGTGCCCAGGCTGAGAGGTTTTGCTGGGAGCCGTGGGTTTGTTCTGTTTGGGAGCCCTCGGGACACACCTGAGCGGGCAGGGTTCCCTCTGGCTCACAATAACCTGGATAAATCATCGCCGGGATTACGTGGGATGAATGGAGCAGCTCAGGAGCGTGGCCTCGCTGCCACTGCCTGAAATCTGAGTGTTCCAACCCCCGCCAGCTCCCAGCCCTGTATCCCAAATAAGCTGCAACCGTGGCCATCCCAATGTCCCAGCCCTCCTTCCCCTTCTCCCTGTGCCATCCCCCCATCCTCAGCTGTGCCTCCCCCAGGCACCCCAGAACACACCCCCATGTCTAAAAAGCCTCTTCGTTCTCTTGCAAAGCCTAAATGAGAGCAAGTTCTCCAAATAAAAGCCAACATGAGCCCACAGATTTGAAAACAGGCCCAGAGCCATCTCTTGTTCTTTTCTTGCTTGCAGTGCCTCTTGATTTTGACTGAAACAGCTTCTTACCCCGCAGTCAGCTTCAAATATCTGTCTATACACATAAATATAAACATATAAATATTTTCCAATTCCAAGTAGCAGCTACTGAGGGAATATTTGCCTACGCAGACCAATAAACTAATCCTGAGTGCCAGGTGTGCCATAATAAATTTCTCTCTGCTCTGAGTGGTTTTGATAGTCTTGCTGCTATCAAATAGCTCACACATCCTTAAAACAAAACCGATTTGTTCCAGAAAAATCACAGAGCGGTTTTATTCTTAGCATAAAAAGCATTGTGTTCTTTATATCTCAGACTTCCCCAGAACCAAGCACTGCCACAGAAAAAAAGTCCACAGCTGGGAATGGCGGAGTTCTGCTGCAGCAGGTTCCAAGAGCAAGAAAATCCCCGTCTCACACACACATACTTAGCAGGATTGGGGATTTATTTGTCCTAATCTAACCTGAATGCCTGTTTGTAATGTAAGTGAATATCTAAACAGATTATTGCATGTAACAGCAACAGCTTTCTCCAAAAATCACCGGGATTATTCAAACCCTGGAAGGGAAGAAAGTAGAGAGGAGTGTTTGAGTAACGTGATCTGCCAAAACAGGATGGAAACTCTTTAATAGCACCTTGCCAGAAACAATGCAGGGCTGAGTCTGCTTTAAACAAGATGATTTTTCAGAATATTGTTACTGACTTTTTGTATAGTGTTAGTGAGGTTTGTGTACACTAATAAAAAATGAAAGCTGCTATTAAAAACAAATCAATGGGCTGGGCCTGGTTTTGATCACACCAGAGCTGGCCATTTGCATCGGTATTTGCAGCATCTGTTCCAATTAAGACTTGTTTTCTAGTTTAAAGATATTAGTGCAATCACTAGAGTTCTGTTGAGAACATGAATAGAGCATTGTTCTGGCAGAATGCAGTTAAACAGACTCCACAGACTCTATTAAACAGCTTTGCTGCCCAATTAGAATGGGAAGGAGTCAGGCAGACAGGGCTGCACTGGGTACCCTGTGTTCCACATGGATTTTTATGGATTCATAGTCAATGAAAACGGCTAACGTGGAACACGTGTGGGGAAAGCACGGGCTGCAGGCCGGCTCGGGGCAAGGCAAATGGAGCATCCAGCCCTTTATCGGGGTTTTATGGACACCAGGTTTAATGATTGTGGCTGCTGGGTGTCCAACGATGCCCAGGGATGGCATTGTCCGCAGGAAGGTAAAAGGGGTCAATGTGGGAATGATGCACCAGGGGCAGAAATCCCACCAAAGGCTGGGCACAGAGGAGCCTCAATCCCAAGAAAAAATCCACCATCACCTCAAACCACACCATTCCTCATTAGCAGCAGCTAAGAAGCCGAGGCTGTGGTCAGAGCCGGGTGAGGGCGATGCCACGGGCGCTGCCCACAACATCTTTGGGATCAACCTCCAATCCCACAGCTGCTTTCCCATGCACAGGAGTGCTCATCCACCCTGGGCTCTGCCTGGTGTGCAGGGATTCCCTCAGGGATCCCATCCCCGTGAGTCAGGATTGCCAAAGCCAGCGGGGTCTGGATGCCTGAGCCTCTTGGGCAGCTTTTAAGGGAAAAATTCCCTGTATCCCTGCTGCAGCTTCCTAAGGTATTCCACAGCCGAACGTGCATCCGAGCCCGGCTGCCCTGACTCCAGCTAATTAGCTCTTGGAGCTTTGATGGATGGATTGATTCCGCAGTTAAACAGAGATAAATTAACTGTCTGTCCAAACAGAGTTTGAGGGAGGAGGGAATTCTGATTAGAAAGTTATTTCATGCAGTGCTGCTCTTCCTTCTCAGCCAGTGCTGAAAACCTCTCGCTTCCCTTGAGGAGGAAGCTCATGGAGCCAACGCAGACCTGCAGAGCTCCCTGGGAATTCAGCACAATCTGACCTGCAGAGCTCCCCCAAAATCCAGCAAACTCAGACCTGCAGAGCTCCCCTGAAATTCAGCAAAATCAGACTTGCAGAGCTCCCCCAAAATCCAGCAAACTCAGATCTGCAGAGTTCCTCAGGAATTCAGCAAAATCAAACCTTCAGAGACCCCAGGAATTCCGCACAATCGGATTTACAGAGCTCCCCTGAAATTCAGCACACCCAGAGCTGCAGAGCTCCCCAGGAATTCAGAATTTGTTCATAAACCCACAGGGGACACCCTTGGCTCAGGCTGTGCATTGCTAAAACCACTGGTGCTGCACTGATCTCTGCAGGTTGAAGAATTCACCTCTGGAATTTAATTTCCCGACACTTTCAGGAGCATCTGAAATGTGTTTTGTACTGAAACCCTCAGAACGTCCAAAAACCAGCAAAAAAGTTTGATTTTCTCCGCACTCTAAAGGACTTTTACGTTAAAATGCTGCTTTTTTTTAATCCTGAAATGAGAAATACCCAAACATGTTTTTAAAGGTGCAATTATAGAACCAATGAAAAAAATCTTTAACAACTGAGATAAGGGCTCGGAGAAAGATGGGGTTTGTTAGAATTTAAGTGCCTTAACGTGCAAATAGTTTAAAAAAACAAATGCAGCCATCACCTAAATATGTTGAACAAACAGGCATCGAGCAAGATGAATTGGAGATCATTTCATGTAAATATTAGCTTTTAAAGCCTTCCAAGTGACACAGTTTAGGCAACAGAGAATGTCCCTTTACTTGCATCCTCGTACACTCAGTGGTCCTGGAAAGGAACCAGCAGGGGAAAAGAAACAAAAACAAGCAAATGCAAGGTGAAAAATAGCACTTAAGGTTTCTGCAGACGTGGCCAACGAAAGCTGGCACAGGGCTGGACTTCCCTGGATGCCTCACCTCCTCAGAAAGGCACCGGGAACGTTGGCCAAGTCCTAAACTCCCCCTCAGCCAACGCCGTTGTCTCTTCTCTCGAGTGTTGGAACACAGGGGCCCAGCAAGCAGAGAAAAGTGCCTTGTTTCACATGAAAAAAACATGAAAAAGACTGATGAAGAAATAATCAGTCTCTAGGCAGGATAAAATTAAGGTTTTTCTGAACTTTTCCTAAAATACTCTGACTTTTTTTAGCCACTCTATCTGAAAGGTCTCGAAGAAGCCTCTAAGGTCTGAAGAATAAGATCTTTTTGGGGTAAAAACAGGAGTCAGACCCCATTGCCCAGGTCCAGGCCTCACACAGATGGCATTGAGCTGCCTCTTTCTGGTCACCCATCTTCAATCTGGCACAAAATTCATTATCCAAGGGCTGGAGGTCACCGACCTGTCTGGTTCAGGCAGCAGGAGCTGAGGCTTCTTTCTACCGAGTGCTAAAGGCAGCTAAAGGCAGCTTCTCCCAACTCCACAGGCCTGTTTTCCTATCTCTTTTCTCCAACTCCACAAGTCTTTTCTCCGTCTCTTCCCCCAGCTCCACATGCCATTTTCCCACCTCTTTCCCCAGACCCACAGCCTTTTTTCCATCTCTATCCCCCCAGCTCCACAATACTTTTTCTCCATCTCTTCTTCCCAACTCCAGAAGCCTTTTCCCCATCTCTTTTCCCCCAGCTCCACAAGCCTCTTTTCTTATCTCTTCCCCCAAACCTCTGTTTTTCCATCCCTTTCCCCCCAGATCCACAGCCTTTTTTCCATCTTTCCCCAGCTCCACAAGCCTTTTTTCCATCTTTTCCCCCCAGCCTGCCAATCCCTTTTTCCCCTCTTCCCTCCCACCTCCAAAAGCTTTTCTTCCCATATTTTTCCACCCAACCTACAAGCCTTTTTTTCCTCTCTTCCCCCCTATCTCCACAAGCCTTTTATTCTACCTCGTTCCCCCCCCAGCTCCACAAACGTTTCCTCCTCCTCCTCCCAGGACTAATCCCTGACACTCCGTCACTGCTGTGATGCCTCTGCTCTGCAAATCACCCCCAGCTTTGCTCTGCACCATTGGTGTTCTGAAGGGAGGACACTCAGAGGGACCAAAATGCCCCCCAAAAAAGAGAAAAATGAGAAAACCAGGTGAAAACAAAGCAGAAAGGGAATTCTCTCTCTCATACTGAGCACGTTTCTTTTTCTCTGCGTTTTTTTTTTCGACTTCAAGGACCTTAATGAGGCTTAGTCCCACCAAGGAGAACCAAGGGTATGAGATTTTTCTTCTCTGTTGAGGAGGCTTTAGATACATTAAAACTAATTACTCCTTGTTTTATGCTCCAGTAGGATGAGAAATTCCCTTGAAGCTGGCACGGGAATTAATGCCAGGGGGCAAATTTTTACTGTGTGAGAAGAAAGGAGCAGGCAGCATCCAGCGGAGAGCTCTCTCCACACATTTTTTGAACAATCCCAGGGATGGTGACTCCACCACTTCCCTGTTCCAGTGTTTAACCACTCCTCAGGTGAAGAAATTTTCCCTAAAATCCAACCTGGACCTCCCCTGGCCCAACTCAAGGCTGTTTTTCCTTGGCCCATCAGTACCTTGGGGAGCACAGACGGGGCTGAGCATCAGCCCCAGGGCTGCCAGAGGGAATCACTTTCATTCCTAAGGAGCCTTGAAGGAGAGATTTTGGCTTTGCCCAGCATTTCCAAGGTCTGAATGCAAATTATTGTTATTAATAGGATAGTTTAGCCTGTCTGGGTAAACTGTGCAAACAGCAGCGACATTACCCAGGGCTTCTCATGTTTGTGCACTTCAAGCAGATCACCTTTCTCTCTGTAAGCACAGAACTCTGTCTTTATATCACATTTGGCCTCTTTTCTTGCTGTTTCCAAAGCTGTTTAGCCCTTTGTTATTATTTTAACTGTTTATTTCTTTAACAGCTCATTATTTTCAGTGGGCTCCTGTGTCTCATATCCACACAGTTCAGCTTTAAGGGGAAATGTGTCCTTTATACCGCTTTATTCTGCCTAAAAACATAATCAGAAGTGTTTCCTCCTCTGACAGTCAGCTCTGTAAAGACTGTTCTGTGCTTTATGTCGGATTCCTTTTGTAGGAAGTGTTTCACTTGCTTGAAGAGAACCAGAGAAATCACAAAAAACGCCAGAAGAAATCCTCGACCTGTTCGGACTGAACCTGAGGGCGAGAATTTTCATTCAAGGCTGGTTTTGGGGGGGAAAAATAATTCTTTTCTTGCTTACATTACTGATGTTATTTCTACAGGAGAGAAGAACGTGGATGAAGGGATGTGATTCCATCAACTCTGACTGCAGGTGGTGGGGCAGGAGGGAATCCGGGCTGACACGGAGCACCTTGGGCGCTTCAAAAAATCAGGAAAAAAGTGAAAGGATGCGAATAAAGCCGGGAGAGGGGATCCTGGCTTCTGCCTGATGCTCTGCTTTCTTCCAGGTGCCCAAAGATGGGTGTCCCACCTGCACAGCCCCTCCAGTGTGTCACCCCCAGAGCTCGGCTCCCAGCACATCTCCCAGCCAAGAACAGAGCCCTGGTGCAGAATTTAAATAATCTGCCCCAGAGCTGCCAGCAGAGCCCAGAGAATGAGGCCTCAAACCTCAGATTCCTTCATAAATCATTGGGATGAGACCCCAGTGAGGAGCAGCCTCGGGGTGAGGGCAGCACTGACCTACACAGGGATGGGAGGGAGGATCTGTTCATGGAGAGGTTCAACCTTCATCCCCATCCTCTGGAGCCCGGTGACCTCACAGTGCACAGAACTGTCCAGAACTCTGTCACCTCCTCTGCTCCAGGTTAGGGATACCCCTGAAGATCCCCACTAAAGCAAAGCAGGAGCATCTGACAAATTTCTGTGGTGCATCGCGGGGTGTTTCTTTTCAGAACAAGTTGTTAAATTAAATTCAGAGGCCGCTCTTCCTTCGGCTCGCTGAGACAAACCCTGAGGCCTCGGGGTTTAGTTTGCCACTGGAGACACTCAAATCAGTGTTTTGTTGGGGTAGGGCCTCACATTTGGGGTCCCTGAGCCAGATGTGCACCAGCAGGTAGCAAATAATCAATGAACTCGTATGAAGCTGAGGGTTTGAGGGCTTGAGAGAAGATGTCTCTGTGAAGTGCTCTCACCCTCAGAAATCATATTTAGTGAGAATCTGGGCTCTGTTCATTAAGGCCCTTGGACCCAGGGAAAGGCTGGGGGACAATTCCAATTTTAGGGTATTTCCAAGTTTAACAGCCCCTTATATCCATCAGGTTTTGGAGGGGAGAGTGGGATTTGCTTTCCAAAATAACAGCTTTTATGATTTGATAAGTGACAGCAACACTCAGACACGCTTAGAGGGCACAGGATTTTCAGCACTCGTGTCTGTCCCTCAGCAGGGTCAGTGGTGTCTCTGAGCATCCCCAGCAAGCAGAGGTGCCCCAAAGTCACAGCCAGTGTCACACAGCATCGTCAGAGACGAGTTCTCTGCCCTCACCCACCCCTGTTCTTCCCCAAACAGCTCCCACAGGTGTGGGGTGCTTGGCACCGAGTGAAACTCCAGCCCGGCCAAGACACTGCTGCAAAAGCAAACTGGTTAAAAAAGAAAAACAGCCCTTAAAGAATTTGGGAAGCTGATTTTCAGCCCAAACAAATTACAGGGAGAAAGAGGGGCTGGGGAGGGCATGAAGGAGAAAAAGAAGCCAAGCTCTGGAACCACTGAATTACCCTCAATCCTCGGAGCCCGGCCAACACAGCATACGAATGATTGCCCAGACAGTTCCAAAAATGACACATCACCCTCTCCCTGCCTCACTCGTGGCAAACCCACAGCAATGAACTCTTATTTTTTTTTGCCTTGTAATGCCCCAGAACTGCCTTGAGAGCAGCGAGAGGAGCCAAAGCAAGAGGAGCTGAGGTGCTCAAACATCGCAGCAGCGCCCCGTATTTAAACACCTCTCCCAGCCCTGCCGGTCCCAAACGTGATCCCAGCCAGAGGCAGCCCTTTGCCCAATGCCTTCCTTCAAAATAGGAGCCCAGCAAAAGCTCTGACCTGTCAGCCCCACTAACCATTAGTTTGTTTTTTTTTTTTTTAAATCTAACCGAGCTCTCAGATACTCAGCCCCTCACAAAGGGGGTAAGTCTCTGCCTGGCGTTTTTTTGGAAGGAAAATGTGGCATGCACCTATTTTGTTTCATTCTGTGCCAGGACCTATAAAGTTACTGTGGGCTGCAGCTCCTGCCAAGTTCTAAAGGTGACAGGGCAATGGGCACCCAAAGGACGCTTCTATCAATGCCCTTTTATTTCCCTCTCTTTCCCCTTCCACCAAACCTTTTTTTTTTCTAATAGAATTACTCTTATCTGCAAGTGATTTAAACTCTAAGGTTTACAGAAGATTTAAAGAGTGCGAACACAGTTGGAATGTTTTAAACTAACAGTACAAGTTGCATTTTAAGAAAATAATTAACTCTCAGGGGAGGTGTGGTTCTTGGAGTAATGACAGATTCAAGGCTGGCTTTCCCTATATGGAGTTTCCAAATAATAAAATATCTTCGGTTCCCTACTGGTGTCAGATGAGAACCTGTTAGTGTGCTAGTTGCTGGTGGACTGTCATGGGTTTGGGGTTGTTTTTTTTTTGGTGTTTTTTCTTTTTTCAGTGGGCCCATTAGTGTTTTAAAGACACAGTGCACAGTAGGTAACCTCCCATGCAAAGCTGCAGCACAAAGCATTGTAAACGCAGAGTTTGTGTGCTTGCAGCCTTGCCCCATCCCTTCTGCTGGCTAAAAAAAAATGTAAAAATACAATATTTTCCTCTTCTTTTGCAGCCTTTATGTCTCTGTTCTTGCTGGGGACTTCTCACAGCCACAGAGAAGAACCAGCCCAGTGTAACTCCAGTCTGCCTCCTGCCCACTGGGGGGGGTGACAGGGCACAGCCACCTGCCAGGGCACAGGAAGGGATGCAAACCCTCCTGCTTTTAAAAGGTGAGTGCTCATTGTTGGAGGAAAGCCTGCTAAGAAGATCCAACAAGGAGTAACTCCTACTCAAAGCACCTCTCAGATAGTTCAGCAGTGCCTCAGGCAGCAAAGATCCCTTGTAGGATGCTGCAAGGAGCTGAGATGTTGGGCAGAACTTAAAGTCGATTTTATTTCATCTGTGACATCTCCTTTTGAACTGTGGCCACAATAATGGAAGGGAAAAGCTGTGGCCTCTCAGGTTCCTGAAGGGTGGCACAAAGGCTTGGATAGAGAGGGGAATAATTTCATAAAAAGCAGAATGGCTGGAAGACAACAAGAAGATTCACTCTGACTTGTGCACAAATCCTAAAACCATGCACACGTTGCAAAGCCACATTTTAGGAGTGGCCTACAGCACACACGGGGTCCATACCTTCTCTTTGTAAAGTGTGAGTAACTTAATGGGTAAGTTACACATGAGATTCCCAACCTGGAATTTAAACCTGAAAATTAAACCTTTTTCTGTGATGTGTGTGAGTTACAGCTCACGTCAAGTGCGCTCAGATCATTTATTTTGCCCAAAGGAAAAGATCAGAGGGTGATGCTCATCAGTTCATAACCTTTTGTTGCTAAATTCATGAAGCACACACAGCACTGTGTGTAACTCACGATGCAGATTAAAAGAGCCACCCGGACTGATGAGTGTCAGCCCCATCCCCGTTCCTCACAGTTCCCCCACTCCAGTTTAGGACTCCAGCAGCACACAGGCACCAGCCTGTTCTCAGGAACACTCCCAGCCTCTCAGGGACAGCTCTTGCCACAAATTTAATTACTTGCAAAACCTTTGGTCATTAACACCCAACCTAAATTCTATTGCAGGTCACAGGCTATTAAAAAAATGAAGTGTCCATGCTCCCCAAACAATGATTTGTTTAACTGGAGCTTGCATTAAACCCGAAGCCACAACAGCACAGGAATCCCTTTGCCAACATCCTCAGCCTGTTCCAATACCTGCTGGAAACCTTAGGAGGGAATTATTTCCTCCTGAGCCTTTCCTTGATGCTCCACAATTCCTTCCCCAAGGCCAGGCTGGACTTGGAGCAACCTGAGGTAGTGGAAGGTGTCCCTGCCCATGGCAGGGGGTGGAACAGATGAGCTTTAAGGTCCCTTCCAACTCAAACCATCCCGGGATTCCATGATTCCGTGCTGTTTTCCATCCCTCAGGCCACTGAGTGTCTGTCCGGGTGGATAAAAGGGTCAAAACTTCTAATTCCCAGGAGGAAACAACGTGAGCCACGCGCCCATTGTTGATGACGAGCATCACAGAGCTCAGAGGACGCCTCTGCTCCCTGAACCTTTATTCACCACCCTGGCACAAGAGCAGCTTGAGACGCCCAGGACGAGCTCCACGGATGGAGGGAGGTGTTTGCCACCTCCCTCGGGGTGGCACAGGCTCCAGCAGGGACTCGCAGCACTGCTGCTCCTCACCTGCCTTGCAGAGCCCAGGTCTGGCTCTCCTGGAATGAGGCTGGAGAGTGACACGTAACCAAATCCGAGTGTGTGTACTCACAGAGGCACAGCCCCTGCAGCAGGGATGGTTTATTGCTTTCATAATATTTTCCGGGTTTTGAAACACAAACCACATGTTTAATATTTTTTTTTTTTTTCAAAATTTACACATCGCACTTGCTGCAGAGTTTTCATGCCAGCACCCACAGCTCCAGACCCTTCCAAAAAACAAGGAGAGGGAGGAGAAAGAGACTTCAAAACCTGCTGTCAGAGCTCTGGAGCAGCCCAAAATCACTGCTCCTCCCCTACCTTGATTTTACAGGGCAATAAAGAGGTAATTTGGATTATCCTGTCATCAAGGACATCACTGACATCCAAACAAAGGAGAGAGGTTTGACAGCTTGGTGCGCATGGAAGGGGAGAGAGAGCAAAGAGTCAGGAAATGCTCTCAGCCAAGTCCACCTGGGGTGTAAAACCCTTAAAATTCCTTCAGTTCCACCACAGATCACGGGCAGAACAAGCCCCTCTTAGTGGGAGTAGTTCAGTAGTTGAGGCGAGCCCTAAACTTCTGAATATTGTTCCAGAAGATTCCCAAATTTTTGAAGATATCCGTTCAAAAATAATCCAATAATTTTTCAAAGCCGAGCTTTCCCTCGGATCATCCCTTCAATAAAACTGAGTTTGCTGATGTTGTGGGTGCTGTAAAAACAAAGGAATGATCAGGAATCATGTCCTGGAAGTGGAGGCCAATTCCCTCATGGAAAATCAATGGGAATTTGACACCCGAGTGCTTTGGAAAATCCTGTTAAGTAGCTGCGGCATCCTTTAAAATCTATCACTCTCCGCTTGAGTCCAAGGGGTGTGGAATGGAGCCCTGGATGGAAGAAGTGAGGGAAAAGTCCCATACAAACAGGATCCATGCTTCAGAGTCCAAAGGGAACAAGGATCCTCACTGTAATGTGGGATGTTCCATGCAGGGACAGGCTGGGAATGCTCCTGGAACACTGCGTCAGAGTCACCGAGCCCCTTCCTGATGCCTCTTTATTGGTGCCAAATAAATCCCTCAAGAATGCCATATATCCACTGTAGAAAATGCTGGTGTTGGGCACGCAGTGGTCAATCAAAATATCGGGGAGTTCAGTCTGCTGGGACACATTTTAAAGAGCAGGAGCTCCGTGTCCCCCAGGCAGGCCCAGCCCACACCGTGCCCCGTGTTCCCTTCATTGGGACTCATTTTAATGGGATAAAAGGTTAAAAACACACATAAAACTCCCCTAAAGGGCCTGTATTTGTGTGTCAGGGCCACCCTAACGCGACATTTCCACAGCCACCTCTCTTCACTCTCATTTCCTCGCAAGACAAAATGTAATTGGTGTTTTTTACCAACTCCTGCCTCGCTGCAGCATCCCCAGAAGGCTGCAGTTGTTGTCAGAGCACACTCGGATCCTGCGGTGGGAGAAGGCTCCCCGGCAGATGAACAGCATCATCTAGGGGCCAGAGATCAGCACTGGGAATCACACACACGGCCAGGAAACCCGGGGGATCTGCTCCTGGGCAGGGAGGACACTCGTCAATGAGAGGCCACTGCTTTATTCCCGTTTAAAACAACACCCTGTGCAACACCACGAAACCAAAACGCAGCTGAGCTGGTTTAGCGTTACCACTTATCTTTATTTTGGTGGTTTTCCAGCAGAGTGAAATCACCCTGGACCAAAAAAGCAGCCCAGAGGTTTGCCCTCAGAGCTGGAGGGATGCACAACGCCTTTTTCAGGTTGCAAAATCACAATAACACCGCTGAACTTGCTGAAAAATCCTCCAGAGACGTGGCCAGGGTGAGTGTAAGACACCCAAATTGGAGCTGGCACATCCTGTGCCTGCTCAGTCCCTGTGCCACCAACTTTGTCCCTCAAGGGGACACCGAAATCACCAAGCAAGGCCCAGTCTGGGCCTAAACGCATTCACAGCCATAAATGTGATATAAATATAAATATAAATATCATTTGTATAAAGATAAGGCACAGACACTGAAATCAGTACAAAAATTCCCCTCCTGAGGCCAGCAGGGCCCGAGGTGGTTCCGTAAATGAGGCAGAGCAGGTTATGGCCACCAGCTCTCAGTGCCACAGCCACAACTCAGCGGCCCTTTGGAATCCTCGTCTCCTGCAAGCTGGAGTTGGACTCTCAAACCAACAGGTTTCTGTAAAAATCACCTTAAAAATGGTGATTCTGAACCACATCGTGGCCACAGGGGTGTGATATTCAATGCAAATTGCAAAACCAAAGAAAAGAACGAGCCCATCTCCAGGGGAAAATTCCAGTTTCTTGCTCTTGGACTCACACCCCGTTCTCTGCCAAGGAATTTGGGCTCTCAGGAGTTACAAGTGGAATAATCCCTGTGAGGCAGGGATGTCCTAAATGACGGCTGATTTTCTTGTATGGAATTGTGATTTGGAGCTGGAATTCTCCCCCTGAGACCAGGAACTCCTGCAAACGTCTGCTGACAGGGATCCCATTGTCACAGGGGTGAATCGAGCTGCTCGTCTGCCACCACCAGTTTGAGATATTTTATGAGTGAGAGCTTTTATCGCAATAACACGACGAAAAATGTGATTTCCTTGTCTTGTCACAGCAGGGACAAAGGGTTTTGATGGGTAGGTGACCACACTTTTGGAGAACAAAAGCCTCTCAAACATGGTTAATTGACGTGTCATGAAATGTGGTGTCCAAAAAGCACAGAAACAGAGCGAGCCAATGTCAGAAGTTACTTTTAGAGACTCAAAAATGAGCATTTTCTGCCAGGTGCTGTCAGCTGGAAACAAAAAAGGCAAAACCACACAGAGGAGAGACCTGGGCTTGTGTAAAGCCCAGCCTAACTGTAAATGCTTTGCTAAACTGGAGGTTAGCAGAAGAGAAGCTGCTAGAAAATGTCCCAAAAAATCAAACTTTGACAAGGTTCTTCCCTTCAGCTTCCCAGCTTGGCCATGGAGTGGCTGAAGGGGGCTGCTCCAGGAGGGCAGCTCCAGACTACAAAGACACCCTGGGCACAGAGGAAACTGCACCAAAAGAGTGTTTAATGTCCCTAAACCCACCCCACTGGAAAACAAACGACTGATGAAATAACAGAGGGCCCGACAGGCCCTGCTCCCAAACGCCGAGTTTGGGGCAATCCCTGGCTGTTATTTTCACAATACCTTGCATTCATTACTTTATTTAAAAATGGTGTACTGTGTCTGGAAAACAGGAAGTGAGCCATAAATCTCTAGTTTAAAAGCCATCTGAAGCCTGTGGACCAGATATGTTCTCAATCAGTAGTCAGGCAGTAAATAAACATTTATATACAGCAACTGCTCTCAAGCAGCCTGACCTCCGGCTATTACAGGGCACATAAAGAGGAAATTTGTTTAGTCCCATAAAAGCCCAGGCAATATATCAATAGATTATTAAAAATGGAAACAATGTAGGCTAATGGATTATATTGATTTTAATAAACATAAGTACATGGGATTCGAAGATAAGAGGCAGATATGACATCCTTCCAAGCTCACCTTTCGGGGTATCTCCTAAAATCAGCCCAACTACAGCTGACAAAAGGGTAGCAGGGGCTGCTGTTTTTTGCTTTGCAAATTGACATGTTTTTGGCTGAAGGACTTCAATTGGAGGGTTTGCATTTTTGTTGCTGTTTGTGAACGATGAACGCAGTCAAAAAATAAAACTTGCACATCTTTTAACGTCGTTGCCCTACAGAAAAATAAAAATCTCAAGCAATTGCAGGCTCTCCTCAGGCGTCTTGGCTGGGAGTGCACAGATGCTGCTGGGCTGCGATTTTTAGGGTTTGCTGCACTTTTGCTACAGCAAATATTGGAGCAGACACTGAAGGCTGAATCTCTGGTGCTCTGGAAGCCTTGCAGGATGCTCAGGTAGCCCCAGAGCATCCCTCTGACTCTTCCCAAGCCTGAAACTTGTCTTTCTGTTTTAAATAGTTGTTGTGTGCCCTGAACACGTGGCTGGTGGTCACAATCCCAATATTTGTCCACTGCTAGAGCCTCTTTTCCCTCCTCTCTTCTCCTCTGGCTTGGAAAGATCCCTCCCCTTCATTCCCCCTGAGTTCAGCATCACTGTGAAAAATAACTCTTGTTTTTAACTTCAGGGGAAGGTTTGTGGAAGGGCAAACTCGTCAGCCAGGAGTTCTCAGGGATGAGGGAACAGAGGGACGGGAAAACCAGGCCAGGGCAGATCAAATTGCATCAGTGACTGTCACACAACTGTCACAACTGGAGGGAGCTGTGAAGTCACTGAACAGTTCAGGGGAGGGAAGCAGGGTGTTCTGAACGATAATTGGGTCACTGTGATTACGAGTTTGATTTACCTCAGCAATCAGGCTACGTTAAAGCAACTCTTGGTGCTAAAGAATGGAACAAGAGTCAAAAATCTAAGCTGCTGTTCCACTGTTTATTCCGTTTGTTTCCCATCAGCAGCAAGGCCTGAGTGCACACCCCCCAATTATTCACCTAAATTCACCCCTCACAAAGATCCCATGAAGTAAATTCAAGTCCCTAATTACGAGGTTCCTTAAAACTTGGACTGACTCAGCTGTAATGCCTGTGGAAGGTCAGGACACTGCCCTGGTTTAGGGTAAGAACCTGTGCCCTCCCTGCCTTTCATCCTACCAGCCAAATGCTGCTTGGAAGGAAATGAGCTCAGGGCTGACCTCAGACACTCTCGATGCATTCCCAAAAGCTGATTCCAGGGCCCTCTGCACTGCCCAGGATTGGTGATGTCAAAGGATGCCAGATCTGACTCATATCTTTGAATCCCATATACTTATGTTTATTAAAATCAATATAATAAGAAATTATTTATTAAGAATGTCTTCATTGTGTAAAAAATGGAAAATCAAGGAACCAAATGAGCTCCTTTCACTAAATTTCCAGAGAGGAGCAGGAAGTTCTGATCCAAAGGACAGACCCATCCTCTGGGCATCACCTGCCTTTGGCAAGTACCTGAATCACTGAAGGAAGATGCCTCATTCTTATCCTCCACAGGTTTTTAATTAAAACAAGCAAATCCTCAGGAAGGGTCTGGAGCACAAGTCTGGGAGGAGCACCTGAGGGAGCTGGGAAAGGGGCTCAGCCTGGAGCAAAGGAGGCTCAGGGGGGACCTTGTGGCTCTGCACAACTCCCTGACAGGAGGGGGCAGCCGGGGGGGGTCGGGCTCTGCTCCCAGGGAACAGGGACAGGAGGAGAGGGAACGGCCTCAGGCTGGGCCAGGGGAGGCTCAGGTTGGACAGCAGGAAAGATTTACTCATGGAAAGGGTTGTAAAGCGTTGGATCAGACTGCCCAAGGCAGGGGTGGAGTCCCCATCCCTGCAGGTGTTCGAAAAACGTGTGGAGGTGGCACCTGGGGACGTGGTTCTGTGGGGAATGTGGTGGTGGCATCGGTTTGACAGCTGGACTTGATGATCTTAAAGGTCTTTTCCAACCTTAATGATTCCATGATCCTGTGATTCCTTCCCTTGCAAAAGGAGGGAGTAAAAACAGGACCTAGAAAGGTCTGGGTTCCCCCCAAGCCAAAATCAGTTTAATATTTATCGGGGTGTTTTTTCTGATCGCAAACCAAAGGCTGAAGCCTTCATTTGGTGCCAATTGGTTGCTAAAGAAGAAGAAATGCCTAAACTCACATCAATTTCTCCCACCGCTCATTAGCCCCCAACAGCAGAAATCACACCCTTGCTAAATCCTGAACCCACCACAAATTACCGTAATCTGCAATTATAAACTCCGGTGTTAATGAGCTTTGATTGCCCCTTCTTTCTGATGCCACCTCTAAATGCCACTTAGGTTTTACAGCGCCTCGGGGTTACCAATCTGCCCGGGGCAGATCGCTAAGAGAAGTCAAATGGACCTTCAGGAGCACCTTTGGTGACGGCAATTTGTTACCTGGAAACCAAACACAGCCACGAGGGCCTCGCCCTCCCCACGGACCCACATCCCCTCCATCCTCCCCATCCCGGATTTCCCTCCGGCACTGCTGCTGGTTTTTATGCAGGAGGCTTGGATCTTTTAATTCAGGACAGCAGCATCTGAATTTTTTCTGCTGGACCTTTAGCCGGTTGTGTTTTGGGAAGTCTCGGAGAGCCCGAATTGTGGCGTTCGGACGCGTCGGGGATAACGCGCCTCGCGGAGCAGCGCCGAGGGCAATAAACAGCTTTTACAAGAGATTAAACGCCCAAGCAGAGCCAAAGCGTTTAGATAACTGCAAAAGCCATTTATTGACACTGCTCCGGTGCCCGAACCCACCTGTCTGAGACAGAAAAGAGCAGCACACCCCTCTCACAGCCATTCCTTGTCTCCCTTCCTAAGAGTTCTCTGTGCTTTTGCCCCAGTTCTATTCCTTCAGCAAATCCAGACAACTTCTTTGGGTTGGTTTGCTTGAGAAAGAAAAGCAAAGCTCTGAGGGGTGACTGAGAAATGTTCTTTTCAGGCAGTGGATTCAATTGCCGTGACATGGGAAATGTTTCACCCAAATCAAAGGTGGGTTTGTCCTTCCTCGCTCAGCAGCACTGATCCGATCAGAACAGACCTGGAATGTCCAAACCGAGAAGTGACAGCAATATTTGGGGTGCTCGGGGAGCCAACGGACGCAATTATCCATGGATTTGGGGAGCAGTGTTAAAAAACTTGGTGGGAAAACACGAAGAGAAGCTGCCGTAGAAAGGAGGGAGTGAAAGACCGGGAAAATCCGAAGCCCAATTTGAATTCTGTGTTTCACCAGGCTGGACTCCCAGCAGCTGAGAGCAGCAGCCTCTCTGTTGGGGGTCCCCCAAAACTCCACGTTTCCCCTGGGATCATTGAAGGCTGCTGAGGGAAGGGAGGAGGTCGGGGAAGTCTCTCAAAGAGCTTCAGCACCTGCAGCGTCACACCCATGGAGGGTGTCCCTGCAAGATCTGGGTCTAGTTCCTTTAGGGTGTCATGAATTAAGTCTAAAACAGATGGGAAAACTGAATTTCCTCCCTCTCCCAAGAGCTCTAGGAAAAAAAATTGGGTTTTTTTTCTTTTTTTCTCTTTTTTTCTTTTTTCTCCTATTTTTTTCTCCTCTTTTTTCTTTTCCTTTTCCTCTTTTTTCTTTTCTTTTTCCTCCTCTTCTTTTTGTTCTTTTTTCTTTTTTCAGTTCTTTTTTCTCCTTTTTTTTCTCCTTTTTTCCTTTTTTCTCCCCTTTTTTCTTTTCTTTTCCTCTCTTTTCTCTTTTTCTTTCTCCTTTTTCTTTTTTCTTCTTTTTTCTCCCCTCCTCCCC
>VZTI01003483.1:59688-97076 GCA_013397865.1 Struthidea cinerea
TTTTTTCTTTTTGTCTTTCAATGCTTCCAAATTCCAACCATCAGACTTTAAAACTGACAACCAAAAAGTCTGGACAGCCACAAGAGCTCAGTATAAAATGTTCCCAGTGTCGTCTCTCCTGGAGTTCAAATCAAAGGGAACCTTTCCTGGGTGGAAGCAGGAGACCCAAGGCAGGCAAAGATGTTGAGGGTGTTTGAAGTTCATGGAGAAGAAATTAAAATAAACCCTTTGTGCCGTGTGTTGTTGTCTCTCCTGTGGCAGATAATTCCCAATAAACACCAACCCAGGGAATCTAAACCCAGCACTGCTCCCAGGAACAGAGAATTCCCAGAGATGTCCAGAGCAGACAGTCTGGACAAGAGTCAGGAATCGCTTCCCATCGAGATGTTCCCTGTGTTGCTATAAAAAGAGAGCTCGGGAACAAGAGGAAGGGCTCTGGCACTCCAATTTTATGGAGATATTTGGGAAAGAAGAATGAGAAACTCCAAAAAAACAGCACCAGAGATTTTCTTTTATCTAAAGTACAACCAGCTAATCCCAGGGTGGGATTGTTGGGGTGTCTGTGCGTGGCCAGGGTTTGGTCTGGAGGATCCTTGTGGGTTTTTCCCAGCTCAGGATATTCCATAATTCCTGCTCTGCCAACCCCTGATGTCCCTCCAGCTACCAATGTACTGGGAGAACCACAATACTGCTGAGTCCCACAGAGGAAAACATCTCCTGTACGTGGCAGAGGGAATGAGATGCTCAAGTAAACGCATTTCTTAATTTTCCTGCCACAAACCCCATCTGCATTTACCCTCCAGACCTCTGGGAAATTCGTCTTCCTTTCACAGGTTCCTGCCAGTCCGTCACAGCCAGGAGAGGAGAATTAATGTGTCTCCCACACGAGTTAAGTACATAAACTGTCACGAAATATTAACACAGATATGAAGCTATTAGAACAAACCCCACTCCATAAACAGACTCCAGATAGGGGCAACCGAGATAACAGCAGAATAAAAGGACGCATTAAAGTTATATCCCTTTAAAAAATTAAACAAATCACTTTGATAGCGACAGGCACTTCAGAAAGCTCAGCTGGGGAGTCTGAGGGCAGTCAATAAGGCAGAGCTAATTGGAGAACAAATTGACATTCATAAGCTGGCATTGAACAGGGCCACGGTAAACAAGGTAATAGAGAGTTAATGCAGGGAACAAGGGCGGGGAGCAGGAGCCATCCAGCCTCAATAATGGAAAGGGCCCAATTGAGCAAATTCGAAGTGCAAACACTCTGATCTCAGCCTGCTTAGTGGGCTGGCCCAGCAGCTCCCGGCCCTAATAGACTCATTTAGGTTGTTGTCTTTAGAGAATGAGTGTGTCAACTGAAAAGGGCCACCGAATCTCCATAATGGCAAACGAATCCCGGTTACCGAGAGCAGGCACTGATAAGGCTCAGGTGGGTAAATACCGAGGGCTGCTTGGCACGGAGGGCTGGCTGAAATAACAGCAAGCAATCAGCCACTGCTGGAATAATGGGGCATTAGCTTCATATCAGGACGACAAAGAGTCAAACCCAAAGCAGCCACTGGCGTGAAGCTCTCCCTTCGCTGAGGCCTCTCGCTCCCCAAAGGGAGCTGCTCTCTGCAGGACAAAGCGAATCTGGGAGGGTTTGGGAACCTCTTCCTCAGCCAGCCACAGATATGAACACTGAAAGGCTCATTGGAATTGTGTGATTTAATATTTCACCGTGTCCTGAGCCCTCCTAATGCTCCCTGCCAACTTCATTCCTTCTGGATGCATCAATGCCTAAATCTCGGCATCACAGCCACACTCCTGAAAAGTTGTTTTGTGGGCCAGGGACTCACCTCAAGTTATTGTGACACTGTTATTGCACAAAAATGGCACAATCCGACCTTTAGAAGTTCTTTAGAGCCTTTTCTTTCAAGTGCTGGGAGGATTTGAGAACGCTGAATGGAACAAGCAGAGAATTTTCTCAGCTTTCACCTCTCTGGTGGCACAGCTTTAGGTCTAGGATGGGACAGGAGACAGAGAATAGGGAAAGTCAAGGGTGGAGCTCCAGAGATGAGTTTAATTCTCTGACCACAGGCCTTCAGATATAGACACTGTGCTGCTTCAAATCAGTTATGAATAAAAAATATAATTTGGTTATCAGAAAGTTCTTGATCTCTCAGCAAGGATCGCCTCTCCCACATCTTACCAGAAAGTCAAGGCCTGGTTTGAGAAGCAGAAGTGAAATATTTTCTGTTAAAGTTTCCATCAGGTTTCATGCTGAAGGATACTCAAGCAGCTTTTGGAGTGGTTCCAAAAGGGGCTCCTTACCTGCTCGTGTGCAGCCAGTTTTGGGTACCTTCATCTGAATTGCACATCAACCAAACACCTTCCTTCCAGCACTATCCAGGTAACAGCTGGGAATTCCTCTGCCCTCCTCCCCCGAGGTGCTGGGATGTGCCTAAAGCCTGAGCCCAGCCCAGCTGGAAGGACTGGGAGCAGACCCCCACCCAGGCAGGATGTGCACGGATTTACCCTCAGGCAGCTACTATTGGGTTACTCCTCAGCCACTCCTCCTCAGCCTCTGTCCTGGTGTACAGCCACCCCTGCAACAGTTAACAGTGACATTTCCATGGTGTCTCAGGCATTTGGGCTAGAATTAATGAAGTCCAGCCATCACCAGCTGTGCCTTTTACTCCTTTTTAATCCATCGGTGTTACCCCAGCGTTTAAAGTCTCCCCTGGCCCAGGACTGATTCCCTCTGCCCTCCCAGTTTGGATCAAAGGGACAGCTGACCCTGGCTGTACAGCTTCCAGGTTTTTTCCCTGGGTTTACTGGGGGCTTGCAGAGAGAAGACACTTTGCAGGGGTTGGTGATGATCCCCAAGTGCCACCAGACAAGGCCGTGATCTCCAATTCCCTTCGATACATCGGCTCCTCTCGACACCCTTGGCCAGGAGAGCCTTGGAGCACTCAGGGAGTGATTTCTTTGGCTTGATTTCATCCATTGATTAATCCAGAACTGCCAATATTGGGCTGCACAGGATTTTCTGCAGTTATCTCCTGTTACCTCCTCTCACAGACGCATTTTGTCGAGCCTCTCTCAACACATTTCCTCCTAACCCCAAATTCTACACCCAGAATTCAAGGCAACTATGACACAAATAAGCAACTCTGCTGCTAAAAGTAACCCATTTTCAGTATCTTCCTGTCCTTCAGATGTTAAATCTCTTTTTTAATCCCATTACTCTGACTTCAATTACCATCTGCAGTACCGTTTTCCTTGTTTCCACCCCAATTTTTTGTTGTTGTTGTTTGATTGTTCATCATTTTTTTCAAACCTGACATGTTTCCTCGTTGCCCTCCCTGCTACACATTGTACAAACTCTTCCCCAATGCCTTCGCTCTTCAGAAACCTGGCTCCCCTCCAACCCCAATTTAGCCCTTGAAGACTCTCAAATACACCAACAAGCCACTTTTTTGTCATCAACGAAATATTTGTGCTCAGACAGCCCTCGAAATAGATCTGGGAAGATTTTTAGCTATGTCTATATTAGGGGGCACTGAACCAGAAGGGATATAATAAGCAGCAGCTTTTTGCAAGTGAATAGGCAGCTTTTTTTTTTCCCTTTCAAGCAACCCCCAGAGCTAGATTTGGGATATGAGATGAGCAGCCACACCACTGATAAAAATAAAGACTTTTGCAGCGCTGGAGAAGCATTTCCTCAGTGTGAGGACAACCTCCAGCACGGAGAGCTTTCCGACAGACTCCACTGTACATCAGTGAGAACATCGTTTGTTTTTGCTGCCATCCGAGGTGCTTGCGAGGCCGGTGTTGATCACGGTCTGAGTCTCTCAAAGCCTGCAAATTAACTGACTGCTGAACCTCGGCAGCCCAGCTGTGAAGGATGCTCCCTCCGAAGCGTTGACTCACGTAATTGATGGCAAGAGTTTCCCTTTTGCCTGGTTGCCGCTCCGTGGAGTGGCAGCAGCAGGAATCGCGCGTCCTCCATCGCTAAGTGACAGCCAAGATTCAGCAGATGCTCGCCGGGGTTTGAACCCTTCTGCAAACAACAGATCATTTCCTTTGGAAGCGACCTGACTCGGAAGGAATTGTGTGGGATGTTTATTCCGAGCTCCTTCCCCCACCAGAAAGGACACCCGGAGCCCCCTGGGGAGCTCAAGGTGACAATCTGGCCTGTGTGGAGTAGGGGCACCCTTGAAATGAGAGGTCTCTCCATTAAATCAGCTGCTACAACCGGGATACACCCCCTAGCAGAGCACCAGAGGAAGAGCAGTTTGTAATCGGAGCTCACAGAATTATCACCGTTGGGAAAAACCACCCAGATGGCCAGGCCAGAGTGTCAACCCAGCCCCACCACCACGTTCACCATGAAACAATGTCCCCAAGAGTGACATCCACACGTTTTTTGGACACTTAGAATGTCCTGAGCTGGAAGGGACCCACGAGGATCATCCAGTCCAGCTCCTGGCCCTGCAGAGGCACCCCAACCATCCCACCCTGCGCCTCAGAGCGTTGTCCAGGGACGGTGACTCCACCACTTCCCTGCCAAGCCTGTTCCAATGCTGGACAAGCCTTCCTGGGAAGAAATAATTTCCTAATATCTCATCAAAACCTCCCCAGCACAACCTGAGGTGCATGATCAGCCCCAGCTTTCTAAAAAGCTTCTCTCTCACCCAAAACCTGAGGGCAAAACACCTCCCTGTAATCCCCCTCAGCCCCCTGCAACGACGGCACCAACACAGCTCCTTTCATCTGCCCCATTCCTCCACCAGCACCTTAAACGGGGGGCAAAAAATTCCCAATCTTATCAATGCGAGCAGGGAGTCTCTTCCCTCAGAGCCTGCGCTGCGACAAAAGGCTTTCACCCCAAATAATTTTTAATTTAGCAGACTTCCAGATGGGCTTGTGCCTGGGCACAGACACCCTGCCCCGGCTCGAGGCTTTAACGAGTTCCTGAAGACAGTTGCACACAGCAGACCTGGCACTTAATGAGCCTGTTTGCTCCAGAGGGGGGGAGCAGCAGAGAGGCAGCAGTTGGGAAAGAAAGAAACGCACGGGGATATAAAAGATGTCGAGGTTTATTTTAGCCAGAGTTGGAGTCAGGGCTGCATAGGGGCAGCTCATTGTTCTGTTTTCATAAAGTCATTTAAGTAGCAAATGGCCCCTGAAACTGATACTCTGATTTGAGTCATGTTGGAAGACATATTGAATTAATGATGCAGGTGTGGGTTGTTGTTCCAAAAAACTTTTTTATAGCAACGGTGGGAGAGGAGAAGGTGGAGGAGGGAGGGGGGGGAAGTTAAATGAAAAGATTTGGTCTATGTTATGTTTTTCTAATATTTGAATTTTAGCTAAGATTACTCTTTCTCCTCTCTTTAATATATTGTTTTAAATAAAAAATGCTAATAAATCTTGAGAGAAATATGTCATAGCAGAGTTTAAAAACTGTAGTGCAATATATAACAGTTCATAAAATATTCTATTCAAATAGCCAAAATTGTAGTGCATTTGGACCAGAAGTAGTTAACTGCAGGAACAGCATTTTATTAGCTACTAAAATTAAGAAAGAGTACTGCTGTTTCACAGCCAGATAATTAAGTACCGTTTTCTCTTTTTTAATACTATAAAATTAAACTTCCTGTTTAAATGGCCTGGCGGGGACTGTAGGCAAAGGGTCGTCTGATGAGCCCTCCGGGCAAATCCAGAAACACAACATAGCACTTATTCACACAAGGCTTTAACAGGGTGGAAAACACTGATTGAGGGGGGAAAAAAATGCTGCAGTAAGCGAAAAATTGCAGGTCATAAATCAGAGATCCATTTTTTCACATCATTTTGGCTAATCCATTAAATCTCGGTGCAAAGGAATCTATCAGAAACAGAAGCCACGGCCTTGGGTTCCCTGTCTCCAGATGTTATTAAAAGTGTATGAGCAGTGAAAGAACTCAATTAAAGCCAGAGCACTGATGAGATGTCCCAGCCACGCCAGGCCCACCAACCTCTGCTGGCTCCTCTTTTGTCAGGGACAGTGGTGCTAAGCCCCTTTTTCCAAAGGGCTTTCACTCCCCACTTCATCACGGGACAAGGTTTGCTCCGTGTTCTTCTAAAATATGAATTTTTCTACTCAGACTCTGAAGTTCTGCACCAAATTAATGCCAGGAGCAGAGTAACACGTAGGTTAACAACCTGGAGTAGCTGCACCTCTTACACCCAACAATCTTACCCTGCTGTGGAGCTGTAGGCTGCAAAAGTTTTGCCTGAGGAGCACAAACACTGCAGGGAATCATCCCAACTTTGCAAATATTAACCCCAATCCTGCCCATCTCTAATCCCACAGGGAATTCACGGTGTGTAAATGAAGGATTTCTGGACAAAGCAGGTGAGACTTTCCCCCAGCCCCTGTTCCTGGAGGTGGTAGGGTGGGGGTTGTTGCTCACATCTAATGGGAAACCTGCACCTCCCAAGGAGCAGAGGCCCTTCATCCCTGGAGCCACTTTTCTGTCCCTCACACCAGGAACCTCCACACCCAGCATGTTCTGACTTCCAAAAAACCCCAGCGCACTGTCAAATACCCTGTTCCAGCTGCAGGTTACTTTGTGTTTAAGGCTGGAGGTTGAAATCTCCTGTGAAGGCTTCTTAAATCATAAAATATTGTCTTTGGTTCTACCAAACGCAAGCGCAGCTGCTGCTGCTCCGCTCGGTGCATTATTAATGACAATAAAATGCTTCCAAACACCACCAAATCACCAAAAGGAAGAGTAATGTTATGGTTAAGGCAATTCTTTGGGATTTGGGAGAGTCAGGATCATTCCTTCCTTTGCAGATGAGTCCTTTGGACCTGACAAAAAACACTTGGTGGGAATTCATCCCCACCACAGGCAAGCATCCAGGTGAGTAGGTACCTGGTGTAAACTACTCACTGAACTACTTAAAGACTTCTGCACCACCTCACAGGAAGGGAAAATCAGCTCTGCGCAGAAAAGCGGGTCCCAGTTCATAAAGAATTCTAGGATTTTTAAATTCATGGGTTTTTAGGCGAGAGCAAAATTCCAAAATAGCAAAATCAATTAGGTAATTTAAAACCGGAACGGATGGAAATATTCAATTACATCCAAACTTTACTCCAGTTTCAAATTTCTAACGGTGTTGTGTTCATTCTACAGAAAAAAATTTTAGAAGAAATCCCTGAAAATCCAGAGTGACACTTGATAACAGCATGACCAGGATTTACTTTATTCTGCTACAGCTTTTTTTTCCTTCTGAAACAAAAATTCAGGAGAATCTGACTGAGCTCTGCGAAGCATTTGGATGCAGTGTGGTTTTGGCAACGTTTCTGTGTCGCACCAGAGCATCACATTTGGGTTGCAAAAAATATTCTGAGCAGAATGTGGGATTTGTTTTGCTCCGATTCCCCCCACTGGGGGGAATTTAGGATCCACTGGATCCCTGGAATCCTGACAGTGCAGAAACCTCGGGAGACTGAAGGAATGGGTTGATTGGGGAGGTTTTTTCCCAAGGCAGAAGAGAACAGGACATAGTTTGTGTCAATTTTGTTGTTTCCATGAGGATCCCTGAGATTCAGGTAGAAGTCACCTGGCCAAGCATCCCTTAATTCCCTCAGGAGACCCAACAGAAACTTTTCATGGCATTTTTCCTCAGAGAAAGTGAAAATTAAGAAAGGCACCCAGCATTCATCAACTCAGCCACAAGCGAAACAACATTTAGATCCCAGGGAACGTGTCCCGTTGGCAAGCAGCAATTCCTGCTGGAAGGAACCAATTTTCAGTTTCCCCAACAGACAGAGCAAAGACAAAACAAAACCTCCTCCTTGCAGAGCCTCATCCCACACACTGAGCACACTCAGCGCCGGGGATGCCCGGAGAGCTCAGCCAAGTGTCAGTGCCAGGGAAGCTTTAGCAGAACCCAAACTCCTGCTTTAACTTTGGGTGGGTGTTTTTGGCCCTACTCGAGCATCCCAATTCCCCAGCCCCAACAGGAGCTTTATTGGGGGCTTTGCTCGCAAAATCCTTTGGTGCATTCCGGTAACACAACACCACATCTTCATCGGGAAATCCATCTCGGCCCTTAAAGGGGAAAAATCAAGGCTTTTATGTCTCTATTAAGTCTGAGCAAAGCCCAGTTATCGGGTTTCACCCCTCTGTTCTGCCGGGGCCGTGCATCAGATTGCTCTGGAGATAAGCCCCGAAATTCCGGGATCCCCTCGGAGCATCCCGCGCACAGCTCCCGGGGAGAGACTAAACACTGCAAACTCTCCCCAGCAAAGCAGTGCTTTGCATTAGGGCAATAATAAACCACTGGGAGAAGGGAAAATCACCCTCTCTAGTGTTTAGTCTCATTTAATCTAATATTGGTGGCTAATGGGCTCTGATCTCGTGTGTGTACGCAAGGAATTCCTTCCAATCGGGCCGGCGGTGAGCTCAGCTCTTGCATTTCATTTGGAGCATTCAGCACTTGATACCCGAGGAGGTCACTGAGAGCTGCTTTTAAATCAAATATCCAGAGCTGGAAATACACAGGTTATAAACCAACAGTCTGAGATTTTATTTATTTCCTATTGACCTTAGAAATTACAGGAGGCATAAAAAGATGGACGCCGTAGAAAGGGTAAATGTTTAGGAAAAGGCGTCTTTAAGTTCTCTTGGACTTTCTATTTATTTATTTTTAGAAAGTCTCAGGACACGGCATAAACGTAATCCCTGTGTTAAGAAGGTCTGTGAGAATTAGTAAGTAGCAGAACACCTTCCAGATTTTTTTTTTTTTCCTGAATTTCAGGAGTTTTAGCCAACATTAAAAAACACCGAGTTAAGGCAAACTAAATGATTGTAGGCTCCTTATTAAGGGCTTCAAGTGCTCTTATCCAGAGGAGCATCCTCCCATCCCAGGTGCTAACGAGACCAATGAGTGAGACCGTCTCAGCTTTTCCTCTCCCACAATTCCACACATTCATTTCGCTCTGCACTCAGATAATTCCCCCCCCAGTTTAATTCCCACAGTTCTCAGCTGTATTTAACTCTGTCACATCGCAGTTGCAACGCTGCACGGAGCGTTGAAAATCTAAGCTGGTGATATTCATCATGCTTATAATACTTAGAGCAGCCTTTTGAATGCAAGAGGTCACGTGGAGCACTGGAAGTGCAGTATGGGGAAATTATTGCTGAAATTGCCACAAAGATCATAGAGCAGAAATGTAACAGAAATAGAATAAAGGGATTCAAGGAATCGTGTTTTATAGCCCCCTAATTTTGAATGAGATTATCTAGATTTGTGACCGGTTTGATTTAAGCAATGGATTAACAGCAGGGGGAAATATCTAACCTGAGGCTGGATGTACTTTACGACACTGGAAATGTTTGTATCTCCTCCTCTCCCCTTTTCATAGTTGTAAGTGGTGCTGTTTTCATCCAAGAATTCCCAGAAAATCATTTTTTCTCGCCACTCCCCAAATGGTTTCAGAAGCCAAACCCTCCCAGGGTGCTCCCCCAGGCAGAGGGGCTGAGCTGAGGTTTGGGGGCTACTGAAAATTCAAAGTTTCTTTCCAATGCAGAAAAGTTCTGACAGACTTTCAGTGAACCCCAGACAAATTTCAAGCTCCCAAACCACATGGGCTGGGTGAATTTCAGTGCGGAATTTTAGGGTTCATTAGCACAGTGAAAGACCCAAGAAATGGGCTGAAATCCCTGAAATCTGGCCCAACCTCCTCCCACACTGCTCCAGCCCCTACCTGCCCAGGTGAAACCCATTCCCCATCTTTTTAAAGTCTGTTTTTATGGCGCAGCCCCACTCCCCTCATCCCTGCTCTCCTCGGTGCCAGGCAAGCAGAGCAGGAATCTCTGCATGAGACGCCCTAATTGGCAGCAGAGCCCTGGCCCGGCTGACATCTGCAGCTGGTTTTGGTGATAATAAATCAGGGCTGGGGGGTTCGGCGTGGCAAGCTGCCAGGGAGCTTTCCTTCCCCCAGTTAGCTGAGAAATGGGAAGACAGCAGCGAGGACTGGGGCAGCGCTGGGTGCTTAGAGAGGGGGGAAAAACCAATTTGATATTATCCATGACCAGCCGTGAGCTTCCGCTCCGAGCTCTCCAAGAAACAAGCTGGACCAGACAGCGAACGCCTTTCTTCATCACTGAGCAGCAACTTGTCCAGGACACCTCAGAAACATCATTAAAACAAGGGCACAAACACTGCAGCAATTGCTTCCCAGGAATGAAGGTTCCTGCCCCAGCCCTGGGAGGATTTGGGAGCTGCCCGGGCTCTGTGTGTGCTGTGATCACCCAACACTCACTGCAAACACCTCCACAGGTACGTTTGCAATCAGGTTGGACACTCAAATGCTGGGTCTCTCCAGATGCCTGCAGCACTGACAGCTCAGCCCCTCACTCGAAATCCGGGTCAAACAGAAACCCTGGATGTGAGGTAATCCCCGTTCTGAACGGGGAAATTCAGACTGGGGAAAAGAAATAACAATCAAAGGCTGGAAGAGTTGACTGAAACCACTAAGAGACCAAAATTTGTAGCTGACAGAACTGTTACTCTAAATGTTGCTGAGTCTTTCCTGCTGAGCCTGGCAGCGCGGTTTAGTACTAGGTTTTGGGGGGGAGCTTGTTTAAAATCAGATTGCTGTGGCATTGAGGGATGGAGCAGAGGCCAAGGCACCGAACCCTGCTTGGGGCACATCCCCACCCATCACGGAGCAGAAATTGCAGGCTCTGCCCTCTGAGGTGGCTGGTGCTGTATCAGTTCAGCTGGCAGATGATTTCCAATATTTCCATCCCCAGAGCGAGCCAGAGCCCTGCCTCTCCACGCCAGCCCTCTCTTTGCACTGGAGCATCTCTGCACCCTCAGATATTTAAGTCATTTTTGGATCTTCAGTCACCCATCACATCCAGGTCCCTCCCAGTCCTTCCTTCAGCCTTTCCCACCTCACAGTGCCATCTCCCGTTGTTAAAAATTCCCTTTCCAACTACAGCTCCCTCCCACAGCCTCCACTGCTCCAAGAGTTGTCTTCCCTAGGAAACATCCACCTCATTTACAAGGTCACAGTTATTTTAGCCTGAATCCAGTTATGCAAGAAACCACTCCCTCTCCAGTGCCAAATCCCTAAAGAACGGTGACAAGTGATTATCTCGTGTGAGGATTCAGTCCTTTAAAGACAACAGCAATAATAATTAGCGCAATTAAGAGCACCTCTGATGCCGCTTTCAACAGCCACAGGCAGGTATTGCACTGCTTGGAAGTGGTGATCCACATTTGCCGATGGAATATCTGGCAGCAAGGATTTCTGGAGCTTATTTAAGCTTTAAAGCCTATGGAAGGAGCTGTGCACAATATCCTGTTTGAAGGCATTTCTAATTTAAATTAATGACCTGAAGGGTATCTCGAGGCAATAATGATCTTATTGTACCAAATCCCCCCATAGCTGAGGTGAATTCTAAATTCCTCGGGCTGATTCCGTGGTTAACATTCCAAATCCCAGCTATCCGACGTGGTGGTGGCAGTTCCAGGAGCAGATTAGATGAAACCACACAGGCTGTCTTCAGCCTTCCTGCCTGGGCTGGAACAGGCAGGGAAAAAATGTTCTCCTCAGTCAGTGGGAAGTAGAGAAGCCCTGGGGGTGATGAGTTTGGAGTTCTCATTTTCTCCAGGCACTTTATTCCCAAAATTTTGCTTGGAAGAGATGCTGGAGCATCCAGGTACCAGGTAGGAAGGTGAACTCTGAACCAAGGTGCGAGCTGCTCTCCCCAGAAAAACACCAGGAGGGTTGTCACCGACTTTATAAAAAGCACAATTGGGCTAAAGGAGAAAAAAGCCCATTTTTCTCCTGAAACTCCTCAAAAATGCCCACTTTTCTCCTGAAACCCCCCAAAAATGCCCACTTTTCTCCTGAAACTCCCCAAAACGCACCTTGCACACAGCGCTGCTAACGGGCAGGGTCACTCTGGCCCTGGTGACGAGTTGCACATTTGTAAGCCCATATGTCACCTGTAAACAGAACCCAGGAAAAACAAGGTGGAGGAAATTTCCCTTTGAAAAGGCAGGGAACGAAATTGCCCCTAAAAAGGGGCTTTCAGCAGCTGAGAAAAGCAGGCTGTTATTTCACTTGCGAAGCCACAGGGCAGGACTTGCATTTCAGCCCCGTTTCGTGGACAGGAGGACACAGACCTTCCCCACTGCACAATCCAATTCCTGCACGGATTATTTTAGCCATTATCTGCATTTTCTGAGATTTTGCCTTTTTTTTTAGCCCATCCAGGGTGCCATAAGCAAAGCATTCAGTCCAGCCACGGCTCAGTTTTAAGCTCTATTTTTAGCGTTAGGTTTTGTGCTCTGCTGTGATGTTCCATGACATGCCAAGCTGTAAAATGGGGCTCGCTAAAAGTGTTAGCAAATCCACAATCGGCTTCCAAGTGAAATCTCCTCAGGTTTATTGTTGGGATACCTGAGTGGGAGGAAGTCAGTGTTTCCTTTGGATTTGTTGGAACCCCTAATTCAAACCACGGCTTGAACCTTCTCAGTCCATGCGGCAAAAAAACCTAAAAACCTAAAACAAACAAAACGAAAAAAACCCCAAACAAACAAACCAAAACCGAATCAAAACAAACAAAAAACCACAAGAAAAACAAACAAATAAAACCCTCAAAAAACCAAACAAAAAAACCCAAACGCACAACAAAAACCCCAACCCCACTGGCGCAAGTGTAAGTGAATCACCAGATCTCAATAATTAATTCAGAAGGACCTTGAAAAAGAGGAATGGCTGAGCTGTAATAATTCAGGGTATCATCATCCTACAGGACATTCCAAAATCAAGTAGAAACCTCGTGCCCAACGTGCTCCAACATGGAAAAAAGTCAATGTATGGGGGCACTGGTCCCTACTGGTATTGTCCTGCTGCTAATGGGCAATTTATTCCCCTCACCCCTCTTCTTTCCAGGGCACACTTTGTTATTTTAAGGCCCTTTTCTCAGGGACAGACTTTGCCTCCCGTTATTTCTAGCTCGTACCTGGTGTTGAAAGCCCGAAAAAAAAAAAGATAAATTAAATGAGAAGGAAATGTTTAAGGGTTCCTATTCATAACAAAAATACTTCAAGGCAGCTCGGGCCATGAATCTTCCCCCAGCAAGTCGAGATGTACATAAAGGCCCTGATTCAGAGGAGAAGCTGGTGGATGTCTGCTGCTCGGGGGATTTATGGGGTAGAAGCTGGTATGGGGGAGAGCCCAGGCAAGTAATTAGTTCCTTGCAGAGCTCGGGATGGAGTTGGCTTTTCCCAGTTGTTCAAAGGCTTTCCCCCCGAGCTGTGGGGCAGCACGAGGCAGGGCTGCTCCACGTGGGCTGGGGGCTGCCCTCCACCAGTTGCCTCTGGTGCGTGAAGATTAATGAGGGCCCAAGCCCCGCTCTCCTGTCAGCACAGACACGTGCATCCAATTAAAGGATCCAGAAAGCTGGCAGAGAAGTCCCAAGGTGTTTTCCAAAGCCACCCAAAGTTTTCGCTGGGTTTAATTTCCCAGTTCTGCCCAGTTAATAGGGATTAACTTGCAAACCTCATTTGCCTTTTTCTGTGTGTGTCAGCTCTGGAGTGAGCGTGGTGGGGAAAGTGCTGGGTCCATAAATCCCGTGGATTTGAATCCTGTGTTTACCCACGGAACAGGAATAGGCCTGGACTGTGGCAGAGGGGTGCCCCTGTCATCGTGTCTCAGTGACACACAGGACCACCTTTTGGGTTAAATCCCCATCACCTGCCCTTCCAGCTCCGAGGATTTTCAGTAAGTATCAATTCCTGCCCACAAACCGAAGTTCTGGAGCTTTTTTAGCCATGGACTGAACCAGGATCACCCCTTTTTTGCAATAACAAACAAAACCAAACAGGAATTCCTCAAGAGTGGGTGGGATGTGGACAGAAATGTTTAAACTTGGTTTTACAGGCTGGTGAGGATCCAGCAGCTTCTTTCCACAGGTGCAGCTCCACAGATAGAAAGGTTCTGCTCCCAGCCCTTCCCACAAGAGGGAAGGTCCCTTCCCTTGGCACAGCTCCGTCCAGAACCAGGTAATAACACATTTTCATGGATTGTTCACCCTGAACCACAGCAGAACGAAGCCTGAGAAGCCAAAGTGCAGCTCAGGAGAGCAGAGCTCTGGGTGACAGCCCAGGAGCTCTGGATAACCAGAACTGGAAATAAATTAAGCACAAGTTCATCAGCCACGTCTGGGGAATAAAACAAATCTTTGAGCCTTGCATTAAATGCTGAGACATATTCATATATTCAGCCTTAATTTGAGCCACCTCAACACTTGTGAGCACCAAGACCTTCCCGTGCAGTGTCTCCCAGCATCCAAATTTGCCTGGACTTTCAATTATCCAGACAATAATGAAAACGTGTTGGCCAGGCGAGCGCTCGGGTTACAATCACAAGTTCTTACTTCAATAACAGCCATAAAACAGAGACCCAAAGCATGTTTTTTGCTTTTTTTCCAAACATTAGCAACTCATCTGATACTTAGGCCAAGGATCCAGTTTCCTGCAAGCTGATGACATGTGAGACCACAACCCCGAGGCTGATATTAAATTATACATATATACATATATAAATATACAGAGAGAAAACCTGTGAAATTACAGACACAGATGTGTTATTGGTGTCATAATTTTTTTCCATTAAACACCGTATTAGCTTTATCCCCTCTCTGTACTCGAAAATCTTCGCATATAAAAGATGAATGGCGACTTCTCCGGGGGATCCCTGCGGTTTAACCTTGTTACAGGAGGTCAGACACAACACACAAACTCTGTTGGTGCAAAGATGGCTGGAAAATGGGATTATTCCTTGGCTCTCCCTTCCAATGTAGAGGAAGGCAGCTTTCCTGTTCCTGCTCCAGCACCCCAAAAGGTCTTGAGCACGTTTGGTAGAAGAAGGACCAACCAGAGGCTGACTGGCAGCACAGACACTGCTGAAATGCTGACCCAGAGTGATTTGGGGGTGAATGAGCCCAGAGCCTCACCTGTTTTCACTGCTGATCCCCAGTTTAAATCTCTCCCCGCTCCTCTCACGCAGCCAGACTGAGCTGTTTGACTGCTGGGGGTGGCAGCTCCGCTGACAGCTCTCTGCTCCTCTGGGTGGCAGGGAGTCCTTTCAATCTAAAAATAAGTAAATTAGTCACCACAACAAGCAGAGGTGGTCAGAAATGGTGTTAGAAAAATAACTCAGCTCTCTGCCCCCTCTGCGAGCCCTGTTTTCTCCCCACAGCCCAGGAAGGAGAATTTCTATTCTCACCCACCCCATTTTCTAAAACTCCTGCTCTGAGCCCGTGTTCCAGCTCTCACATCTCTACCATCACCCCATGAATTCATAAAAAGGGACTTGAACACAGCAGAATAATTCCTACAGAATCTGGGGTGGGTTTTTCGGACCCAAACCTTTGTGGGAATACACATCCCTTTGCCAGGAGGGTTTAGCTGCCCAATTTCCAGTAGAATTCTTTCATTTTCAGGTTCTCTTCTTGCAGGAGCTGGGTTAGGGGCTTGGAAAGAACCCCCAAAATGTTCCCTATCACTTTCCCACCTCAGACCTCACACAACCACCACCTTTCCCACCTTTCCCAGCTTCCCAAGTGTCCCTGCGCATGGGGCTCAGGCAGCAAGGACAATTCCCAGCCCGAGCAGCTCCAGAGGAGGAAAATTCCTCCCCACAGGAACTATTGGCCACAGAGCAAATCCCCCAAAACATCTCTCCTTAGAGGGGCAGCAGTTAAGGGAGCCAAGGGAGCGCTTCAAATCCCAGAGGAGAGGCCTGGATGCACCAGGAAGAGCAAAACCAGTGGTGAGGAGCAGTTGGGCACATGAGGAATTTGCAGATTTATTTCCCAGCTCTGTTAAAGCAGCGCTGACAATGCCCCGCTAGGGTAAGTGGGAATTATTTTGCATAAGTGGAAGGAGGCACTGCTGTGGAATTTGGGATATTCCTGGTGATAAAACCTCTTCTCCCAGGGATTCAGTGCGAGAGCAGCAGGTTTTCCCAGGAGTTTTTTGGCTGCTGGGAGATGCTGCAAACCAGGATCAAACCCTTAGTAAGGATGCCTCACCAGTGGCCAGGCACGGGAGGTGAATCCCACCACAGCAATTAACGCCTCCAGGTACGAGAGATAAAGAGAAATATCAAATCCTGGTTTTCTCACAGCACCCTCGCTGCGGTATCCATTGGGATTCCACAAGGAAAAGCCTCCTTCTGCCCCAGCTGCTCGGCAGGCAGGCTATCTGCTGTAGGTGCTAAAAAGCCAGAAGCAGAGAAATGTTTCAGCCTTTTCTCAATATTCTGTGAGCAGACTGTCTTTCCTATGTAAACTATTTTAAACAAGGTCACAGTTCCATAAACTTCTTGCACCCGCAGGCTGCTTTGCAAGATTGTTATGGCTTTGACTTTGAAAATATTTTGGAATAGGTATCTTAGGACTTGGCCAATCCTCTCAAGGGGTGGATGGCCGAGGAACCAATTACCTATTGCCACTCAACACACTTTTTGCGATCTATCCTATAAAGTAGTCAGAAAATTATTAAAGAAAAGCTTCGGCTTCCACTTGTTCGTGAGCCTGGACTCTGTGGCGTTTTCTTTATGCACCTCGGACGTAAGAGCGGCATCTGCAGCCCCCGTGAATCCCACACAAGGCATCCCAGCTTCCAAAGGAAGACACCACCAGCAGCAGCAGCAGCAGCACAATAAAGATCTTCATTATTTCTGCCTGACGTTTTCACGACAGAATTCATGTAGAACATAAAGAAAGCACAAGGCATGTTTACTGGAGGTTTTATAGTTCCATAAAAGATAAATAAACAGCTTTTTAGATCAAAGCTGCAGGAATAAGGAAGCACTGTGGCTTCTGAGGCCTGACCAGTTTATCACATCATCTGAAGTTGAAAGGAGCACTCCTGGCACGCCTGTTCTCCTCTGGAGCAATCCCACCTTAAAGGCACAGCGCCCGACACACTGGTACAGCTGAGGGGCTTTGGCTTTCAGGGTCTCGTGGAGCCTTTTGGGATGAGATTTGTGAGATTCTGTAAATGAGCTGGTGAAAAAGGAGCAAACAGGAGCACTGCCAGGCAGGCTCAGGGTTGGTTTTCCAGGTGTACAGCTCTGCAGCTCATCCCACACCCACAGGATCAATCAAAAAATCCAGCTTTCCTTGGAGGTGCTAGAAACTGTTGGTGTCAGTCAGCTCTGGATCCAGCCCTGGCGTTCCTGAGCTGTGTGAGCCCCTATAAATCCCACAAGAAACGAGAAGAAAGGAGAATTCTCCCTAAACTTTCACCCTCCTCACGGATCCACACCTTCCTTCCCAGCCTCTTCTCCCTGCTGGGTGCAAACCTGAGCCCGCAGACAGGGAAATGCCCAAACTGCCAGGGGCATCTCCCTGGTTTTACTCACTCTGCTCCTCACACACCTGGGAGGATTTGTTGGATCGTGATTCCATGTGATGCCATCAACCCTTGGAAACATTTAGGGACCAGTGTCCCAACCCAAAGCCTGCTGTTGTTTGGTCACCATCCTAAAAAACCTTTCCCATGCCAGTTCAAGCAAACAGCCCCGTGGAATTCTGGTGCAAACTCAATGTTTAGCTGCACATATTCCAGGACCTTCCGTGATTTGCTTTTCCATTCCTGCCAGAAAATGTCTGGAATATGACTTTTGAGCATTATGGATGCTCCTGCCTGGCTCAGTTTCCTGCTCTGCAGTTTCCGTGGGGTTCTTTGCAGGGCTATAGGCACTTGCAGTTATTTTGGAACTGCATCTCCTAATATGGGGTGGTGGGAACAGAAAATCCCACACGGAACAATCCATCTTGGGATGTATTTATTAATCTGATGCCAGGCCACTCCTAAAAATACTCCTGGGCCCATCAAGGCACCCCTTAAAGAGAAGAAAACCAAAGTAAAATCCCCACACAGGGACCTTCACCCTGCTCAGTCCAGGACCTGCTCCGGCCTCCAGGATTCCCAGGTCACGCTGGCTCACATGGACCCATGGAAGAGCATTCCCTGCCTCTGTGGTGGCTGTGCCCAGCACCTGAAGGCCAGGCTGGGCTTTTTCTGCCTCACACATCATCACCCCAGGCCTGAACAAACTGGCAAGGCTGGTGATGATGCGTGAGGCCAAACAGAATCCAGCCCGAGCTGCCAGGGATGCCTTGGCTGCGGGTGCTGACAGGGCTGGAAAAAACCTGCAGGCCAGGCTGGGAGAGCTGGATCGTGAGTCCCTGCAGCCAGCCTGAGCTGCAGGAGCAGACCTGGGGCAGGACCAGGTGCAAGGCAGGACCCGAGATGGGGCAGGACCAGAGACGGAGCAGGATCAGAGATGGGGCAGGATCAGAGATGGAGCAGGCCCAGGCCCAGGCTCAGGGCAGGACCAGAACCAGCGCAGGAGTAGAGATGCAGCAGGACCAGAGATGGGGCAGGACTAGAGTTGGGACAGGACCAGAGATGGGGCAGGACCAGGCCCAGGCCCAGGACCAGGCCCAGAGCAGGCCCAGGCCTGGGCCCAGAGCAGGACCAGAGATGAAGCAGGACCAGGACCAGGCCCAGGGCAGAACCAGGCCCAGAGCAGGCCCAGGACCAGGCCCAGGGCAGAACCAGGCCCAGAGCAGGCCCAGCACCAGGCCCAGGGCAGGACTGGGCCCAGGGCAGGAGTGGAGATGAAGCAGGACCAGAGCTGGGACAGGACCAGAGATGAAGCAGGCCCAGGCCTGGGCCCAGGCCCAGGGCAGGCCCAGCGCTGCACAGGACATGCTGGGAGCCCAGGGGATGGACCAGCCGTGTCCTGGCAATGTCGGTCACTGGAGGGGGTTCCCCTGCAGCTTTCCGCAGTGTGAGGGGACAGGAGGATCCCTCAGCTGCCTGGACACCCCTTTCCCAGCCCCTTTCCCTGCCGTGGTTATGTCAGGTTGTGTCTGTGCTCAGTCCTGCCCGTTTTATCAGGGCAAACCCTGCCCTGCTCAGTGCTGGGGTGGGCAGTGGTTCTCCCCGGAGCCCGGCTGGGGGAATGCACATGGACACGGAGGAGACAGTGCCTGGCACAGAGCAGGAGGGGGAGAAGGCTTCCACCCTCTCCTCAGTGCTCCCGAGCCAGGCCACGCTGCTGGAGCAGCGTCCGTGCAAGGAGGGACCTTCCCCTGCCATCCCCGGTGCCACAGACACACCAGGTTGTCCCTGAGCACTCCAGAGTGGGTAATTTTATCCCAAATGTGCCTGTCTAAAAATATCTCACTTCTGTGTTTTTTGACCAGATGCCCAGGACCATGAAAATTTTTCCGTAGGAAAAAAAGCTGAAAAAAACCCTTAAACCCATAACATCTTGGAATGATTTGACCACTTTCTTCTCAGGACATTCTCTCCTTTTTTTATACCATGATGGGGTTTCTCCTGAATTTAAAACATCGATTTGGCCTAACATGAGGAGAGCGTTCATTCTTCCAAACCATGAAGATCAGAGACTATAAACTGTTGTTCCCTAAATGTTTCATGGCAAAAGGCATTCGAAGCGTAACATTAACACCAAGTTTTTCTGTAAAACAATCTGGGAAGTGTAATCTCTGTAAGAGGTTTTTTATGCACCGTGGCTAATTGTTCCTGACAGCATGATTTTACATCAGGCATTTTTGGTAAATTCAACACCATCCCAACTTTATGGCAGGTAATATTCCTTACAACTCCTCAAATCCTGCCCATGTCTAAATTACCGGTGCAGAGTGATGTTTGGGGGCTTTTTTTTTGGTTTTGTGTTTTTTATTATTATTTTTAGCGGCAAAATATTGGGAGCAAACTCTCTCTTGTCTCGCAGTTGTGGCCACCGGGAACAACTTTATGGAATTCTTCCACTCCTCTGCATGGAGACAGAAGGGGTTTCCACACCTTTTGCACACATCAAAGTGCACCGTGGTGGGCCAAGGGCTTGTACCTGGGGACACGCTGGGAGCGTGGTCAGCTCTGGATGGAGGAGGATGGAGATGTTCCCAGCCTGGGAGGCTGAACCTTCAAATCCTTAAAATTCAGCTTCTAAACCGGTCTGAAATGGCCACGTTTGAAATGTCGGGGTTTTACAGGGCCTGGCTCAGGGTTACCTCACCTGGTGTGAGGGTGCCAGCGGGAGCCAGGTGGTGGCATCCCATAGAATCATGGAATGTTTCGGGTCACAAAGGACCTTAGGGACCAACTCAGTCCAGCCCCTGCCATGGGAAGAGACAAATTCCATTACCCCAGGTTGCTCCAGCGTGGATTTGGACACTCCTGAAGCCTCTCTAAGCGATGCTGTGCCATTCCCAAGAGTTTCTCCTCTCATCCACACCTTTGGATGAGACTTCCACATCAGCCGGGCCTGTGGTCCAGCCTCCTTTGCCAGGCTGACTGACCTGTGCACGAGGCTGATTCATGTGCACACACACATAAGAAAACTCCTTTTGACCAACTCATTCTACCTTATAAAATAAGGGTTATAAAAAGTTTATGGAGCCTGTTCCTCCGAGGGGCTCATTCCAAAGCGCACTACGCAAAACCCGGCTCTTTTATGGCATGGCAGAAAAGGGGCTCAGTCTGTGCCCTCATGGGATCCCGGGACAGGATTGGGCTTCCAAATGGACCACACAGCCTTGCCCGGGTTGCTGCGAGGGCAGCAAATGAATTTGTGCCTGGGGTGAATTGACAAGTGAGGAAACACTGGTTCTTTCTGCTGGAAATTCCCCCTCACCCCACCCAGGAGCAGCTCCACCAGAAAGGTCAAAAAGGAGGTGATGGAATCGAGTGTGGGCCTTCAACAAGCACCACAGAGGCACAGAAACTCCAGAAAAACCAACCTGGAGCTGCCTTTGCCGGGGACAAAGGTCCTCCCTGAGGTGGCTTCACCCAGCTCGGGCCACTCAGAGGAGGGAAGGAAGCTCCAGAGGATTGTTGGGAGCACGTGGACTGATCTCCTCTTGAAACAGGAATTTGACTCCTGGCAGTTCCTGTACCTGAGCACAGCAAGGGTAATAATTAATGCCCAGAGTGTGACATTTATGAAAATTAGAGAGCAAATCGGGATCAGTGCCATGAACACACAAAGCCCTTTATGGAGGGGCTCAGACCAAATCAAAACAGTTCTCACTCCACCCATCCCCTAAACACTTTAACTGGGGTTCCATCTCCCACCCTACTCTTTGTTCTCCCTAAAACTCCCCCACCTCCTGCCCTTTGAGCCTTTCCAAGGATGACCTTGACCTGCTGGAGAGACCCTGCTGCCCTCCCTGCTTTCAAGTTTTTGCCTCAGCCATTGAACTCCACTCCTGGTTTGAAGATCTAACAAAGAGCTGTTGCTGCAGGTGGAGCTGCTTCCAAAACGCCACTGACTGATTCTGAAATCATTTATTTAATTAAATTTTCTTTCCTTCACAGTGTTATCTGCGTAGTGTAACAGAGACCCACTACTGGCTCATGTCTTGGGGTTATTCCGGGATAACTGAGGCATTTCTTTCTGAAGAGAACAAATTTGGGCCCTGTCCTAGAGGCAAAGCAGCAGCAAAGCTCTCCTGGCACAGGATTTAATCTCACCTCTTTTCACGGGGCTGCAGCTCACACTTGGCTTTGCTGAGGAAGGCTGCAGCAGGCACTGGGGGAAGAATTTCTTCCTCTGAACTGTGACAGAAAGAAAAGAACTCCAGCGTCTTCTCCAGGATCACCTGGCTGTGCTCTCTACAAAGATTAAACAACCTTATGGAAAATCCTTCAGACTAAGAGGGACACAGAGTCCCCAAAGCTGCTGAATTCTGGGGCTCTTTTGGTGATTTTCACTCAGCGTTTATTTTTTTAACTGAAAGCTGATGTAAACCTGCTGCAGGACCCTCCCTGTGTGACCACAGCCCATCTCCTCAGAGCTGCCAGCCCACAGGTGATGCTCCCTCCTGCCCCATGTCCTGAGTAACCAGACTGGAAATGTTTAAAACTTTCCTCTGCTGGGTTCCTAAAGGACTCCCAACAGCAGCATCCTCAGGATCCTGTGGCACCATGATCCTAAACAGGGCAACAAAGACCACTCACAACAATATTACAGAGACCCTCATGCTTTACTGCCATCATTCCTGATCCAAACTCTCAGTTCAGGTGATCTGGACCAGTTCACCCCCAGATTTATTCCACGTGTTCAGCAAATCAATTTCCTCAACGCAGGGCTGAATTATTCATTATACTTTTTTTTTCCCTAGGATGCAGAAGTTACTAAAAGGTTCCTTTCTTGTATAAAGCATTTTCGTGTTTGAGTATTAATTTTTAAAATCTCCTGCAGACCCCCAGTACTTTGCAGCTGTTTGCTTTAGCCCTTTCCAAATTTGTCATTAAGGCCTGCGAGTGTGCACGCACAGGCACAGGCAGAGAGAAACTTGCACAAGCAGATGTTCACAGATTTAATGCTGGTTTCTTTTTTTCACTCGGGCTCCTCAAGCATTCGTGTCAGCCTCACAACCTGGGTTTGGGTCAGAAACACAACTCAGAGTGCGCTGAGCTGAAGGCGGACAGGAGAGCTCTGTAATTTAAGTGCTGGACAAATGTTCAGTGGAGGAAAAAGTCCTTTACAAGCCCCAAGGTCCATCCCTCATCATCAGATGAGCACATCCATCCCTCTCACCAGGGCGGCACCCCCGACACCTCATTTCTGAAGGAGACAACGCCATTTTTGGTGGTGCAGTAACAAAACCCATCAAATATAACATTGTGTGCAGTGTTAATCCTGATTTCGTGGTCAGGCAGCACACGAACCTCCAGCTCCTATCTGCTCCTTCTGCTCTGTGTGCCCACTTCTGCTGGGAAATGGAGTGTTTTAAAAGCTTCAGCAGCTCCATGAGGTCACTGTAGCTACAGAAAGCTGTAAAAACTGCTTGGGTTGATGGCTCAAGCAGCCACAGGTCTTTTTCATTAGAGAACAGATATAACTCTATGAAATTATTATAATAATAACATCATTTATTTCAACAGGACTGAAGCAAAAAAGCTTTATGATAGTGTTTTATATGCAACATGTGCACCATAAATATTTCCATAAAAACGTGCATTAAAATATAAAGTTGGCAGAAAGAAATCAAAAGTCAGGAGGAAAAAAAAAATCAGTTAAAGAAGCATTAAACCATAAGGCAGGGAGCTGGGAGCTGGGAGCTGGGAGCTGGGAGCCCCTGCCAGTCAGGGCAACAGGCTGCTCTTTCTCTGGTTTCAGCTACTTGCCAGCACAAAGGAAAGAGCCAAGTGGCCCCGGAGAAAGTCCCTGATAAACTCACACTCACTTCCCCAACCTGTCACTCCTCCCTCCTGGGCAGGTCAGCACGGGCATCCCAGAATCCCAGAACGGTGTGGGTTGGAAGGGGCCTTAAAGATCATCTTGTTCCAAGCCACCTTCCACTATCCCAGGTTGCTCCATGACCAGTCCAACCTAGCCTGGGACAATTCCAGGGGTGGGGAGTCTCAGGCAGGGGCTGAGGCTGAAGTTGAGCCCAGACCTCACAGAGCCCCAGGAGAGCCTCCAGGGCTGCCCTTTGCACTCACCTGACTCGGGATTCTGGGGCTGGGCTCGGGTCCCTGTTCCTCACACAGGACCTGTGGTGATTGCTGTTATCTCTAGGGGAAATACGCTGATTTTATGGTCCTGAGGAGGCACAGAGCCTGGCACTGCACAGGGCTCTCTCCAGCTATCCCTCCTTCTCTTCAAACACCACTTTAAGGGGTCACAGTTACCGGCTTCAGATTTAGAATCACAGAACATCCTGAGCTGGAAGTTGATCGTTGATCCAGCACACAGACACCCCACTGCTCTGTCCTGTGCTGTCCTTCTGTGTCTCCCCCTGGGACACACTGGGGCAGCTCCTGCAGTAGATGGGGATGCAGAAGAATCTGAATTAAATCATAGAATCGTGGAGTCAGGATTTGCTGAGCTGGGAGCACCCACAGGATCATTGATCCAGCTCCTGGCCCTGCACAGACACCCCAACAACCCCACCCTGGACATCCCTGGCAGCTCCTGGAGCTCTGGCAGCCTCGGGGCCGTGCCCGTTCCCTGGGGAGCCTGGGCAGTGCCCCAGCACCCTCGGGGGGAAGAACCTTTCCCAAAATCCAACCCAAACCTCCCCTGACACAGCCCCAGCCGTTCCCTGGGTCCTGTCCTTGCCACAGAGGTTGGAGCTGCCCCCCAGGAGGAGCTGCAGCCCCTGAGGCCTCCCCTCAGGCTCCTCCTGGATCACCAAACTCCTAAATACAAACAACACAGATAAATCCAACAAAGGGAGGGAAAGCAGCCATGGATTTTCTGAACGAGCCCAGGAGCTCTCAGGTGCCACCCCAGCCCCAGCACCCGGCCCTGCTGCCAGCCCCAGGCACTGTTTACACCGCGAGCACCCACACAACAAAATTCTGCTTCCCAGGCCAATTCTGCTCTAATCCATCATCCCCCAGCAGACTTGTCAGATTGGTTTGTCTACAAATATGTTCACACTTGGAAATATCTCCCTTCTGTGAGCAGCAAGCCATTAAACATGCATTTCTCTGGTTTTCCCATCTTGCTCTCTGTACATAAAATCAGTTCTCTGCTTTTGTCCCCAGTAAATGCCTATTCCACATTTTTGCATGTTTTAAATATTCACGCATACGAAAGAAGCTGTAAAAACATTGCATGGCTTATTTATTATTTAGCGCACACACTTTTTGCTGCAGAATACCAAAACAAAAAGACATTTTACTCGATTTTTTTTTTCCTTTTCCATTTCCTTTGTATTTCATTTCCATTACTCTGCTCGTTAAAGTTTAAAATCGACTTTGTTTCCTGACAGTGGGGATTTACGTGGCTCTGAGGCAGGGAATACATCTGTACCTGCTGGCAGGGGTGGGGGGAGATGCTCAGGGAGCTTTTGGTTCATCATCTCAGAGCCCAGAGGGTAGCAGGGAAGCTCAAGTCACGGCTGCTGGAAGTGGAGAATTCACCCCATCCCACAGGACACAATCCCAGCTTTAAAATATCTCCATCCTCAGGCACCTGCACTCCAGTTTCTTTTATTTTTGCAACTGCTCCAAGCTCCACAAACCCCTCATTCCCACCAGGAATCACTTGTGCAGAAAATCCCTGTGTGGCTGGGCCTGACTCTGGCATCAGGGAGTGGATGTAGCTTTTCCAAGCATCTCAAACAACTCTTTCCCTGGAAGGGCCTGGATCTTGTCTCTGGTGCCATAAAAACTCCTTTTCTAGGGAGTTTTAGAGATTCCTCACTCCTGGATCAGGTGCCTGCTCCCAGGGCCAGGCTTCAGCACTGCAGTGAGACGTGGAGGAGGGCGGACAGGCACTACAACGAGTTTTTAGCATATTTTTGTGCTGTTTTATAACACAGAAGTTCAACAGCGCCGTTGTAAAACCCCTTAAACGTGCTGCCCAAACACCACACTATTGTGTGTGGTGGGATATAATCTTGTCCTGCCAGGGAGCTGCCCTGCAGACCTTAAAATACACTTCATGTTCTTTTATTCTGGGGTTTTTCACCACTTCTTCCAAAGATTTTGAATGTCCTTTCTGTTTCTGGCTTTGAGCGGGGCACACATCCCTCTGGAACTGTAAATATTAAATCCTTGCCCCCTCTCTCAGAAAGAAGGGAATGGATTTTCCTCACCTTCCTGCTCCAAGAGAACAGCATCATGTCAGGCAGTACAGATGGACTGATAGGAGAGAATTCACTGAGTTCCCCAAGCTGGAAGAGGCCGTGACCAACTCCACTGATTTCAAGGAATGCCATCATGAAATCCAGGGAGCTGGGCCCGAGACGAGGGAGAGTTTTCCTCATGGCCACATCCCATGTGCAGAGAACAATGGGCATTTGCTGTGGGATATTCCTCACTTCTGGTTTTCTAATTTACTGGGGAGTTCAGGAGTCCTCATGCTGCTGTCCCCAAACTGTGGGGACAGAATCCTGCATGGCGCTAATTGTTAATGGTAATCACGTCACTGATTACCCGGGGATGGTGTAATTACATATTAATTAATGCACTGGGGTATTTAGAAGGTGGGATATCAGGGATTCTGGGCACTGCTGCTGCCAGACACCCTCCCGGCTCCTCCAGCTCCCACCCATGGGAGGGAGAGAGACCCTTCTCTCAACACCCTTGTAACTCAGGGCTTACACTGAGGCTACTACAGATCAGAGCAGGAGTAAGTGACTGTCCCTGAGGCTGGCAGCTCCCCTCAGCCCTTCTTTATCAGGTCAGAAGCACACACAGCCCCTGCTGCCCACGCTGGGATGCTGAATTTGGGGATTTGAGGCAGGGCTTGTGCCTAATTATGGGTTTGTGGTGGTCAAGGCGGTGCAAAAACCACCCCAAAAAAGTGCTGAATTATTGCTGTGTGTGTGTGAGCATGCCTGGAGCACCGAATGCCCTAAAGGATCAGGTAGTCCTGGAAGACAGAAGGAATAGAACAGCACAACAGGATTCTGGAACATTTCAGTGTCCTGTTGGCTCACGAGATTGGAGCAGACAGGTACAGCCCAAAGACAGCACGATGTAAATGTGGGCCAAGCTCTAACACACAGCAGGAATGTCTAATTTTAGCCTGTCCAGTTTTGGCAATGTCACCTTTAATTGCATGGCTCATTTGAATTGTAAAATACCTTTAAAAGCTAACTAGTAAAAGGAAATAGGCCATATTTTCAGGACTAACAGTCATATTCAATTTTAACTGCAGCAAAATTGGGTTTAAACAGTTAATGCACGTTAGGATTGGAGTTACCAGAGGGAAACCACGGCCTGCGAACACACAGGAACAAGTTTCAGGAGTGTAACTGGGATCACTTTGTTCTGCAAACTCTTTGTGTGACCCACAATTCCCTCGGATGGGTTTTTCCTGGTTAAAAGCTGCAGATTTCCACACTGTGTGTGCTGGGGTGAAGTGAATTTCAGGTTTTCACACACAGCTCTTCTCAAATCATCCTCAGATCCTGAGGAGCAGGAGAGCCAGGCCAGATCCTCCCGTTCCCAAGGCACGGGATGGATGGAATGGCCCCACTGCAGTGAGCAGTGTCCTGGATGGGTCTCATATTCAATAAATTATTTTTTTAAAAGCACAGGGCCTCAACAGGCACACAAACACATAAAAAAAATTCGCTATTAGGTAAAATCTATTTATTAACTGGGTTGTTGTGCCAGTTTAAAAATAACACAACCAAAAGTGTTGCGGAAGAGAAGATTTCCTGCAAGCCTGGGCTGAAGCTCATCAGCTCCAGCGAGGATGGATTTTATCTCACATTGAACACAGCTGCAACTCCCAAAATTAGTGATTTTGTGGGTGAATCCCAAGAAAGCACCTGGTGGAACCACTGAATCCACGTGGGAGGACACCCCCAGCAAACTGCTCCCGGTCAGCAGAGGAAGGAGAAATACCGGGGAGTGCATTTCAATAATCCTCACACGTGTGAAACAATCACTCCCCGTCCCGGGAGCCCAGGTGGGAGGACCGGCACCACTTTGTTGTGACTTCCAGTCCTGATTAGCCCAAAATTCAGAGCCAGCTTCCCAAAGCACCCGCTGGTCCTGCCCTCCGAGCGCTGCAATCGGGGAGCTGCGATTGCAGAGCCAAATCCTGCTGAGCCAGTGATGGAGGGGAATATTTAAGGACTTCGCCACTGGCATAACCTGTGCTGCCACCTGAAACTCACTTGACAAAGAGCACTTTTTCGCTGTTGTTGCTGCTGATTGTGCCGCTCACACAACCCGGGGATGATTCCTGGAGCAGCGGCGCTCTGCCTCCCTCTAGAGCGGCTGCGATGGTACTCGCAGTGTAAACTCCTTTTTCTGCCTCTGTGCCGTGCAGTCCGTGGGATTTCACTCGCTCTTTAGGGCTTCCTAAAAACCTCGAAGCAGTGCAGGGCTGTGAGTGCAGCAGCTGGAGATGTCCCAAGCAGGGATAAATTTGGTGTCCTCAGAGAAGGCCCAGCACAGCCAAATCCGTGTCCCCAAACAAATCATGTCTGTTAATATTAAGGGGTTTCACTCTGTATCACCAGCAAATTTCCTGCTTTCTTGAATATTCTGAAATATATTCTGCACTCTATTCGTGGGTTTTATCAGTTTTTGTTAGCCACGGTTTTCCACCTGAAATCTGCTCCTCCAGCCCCACTCACCCGTGGTATCTTGGGTTATCAATCACCCGCTGGGATGAGCAGCACCCCCGGATTATCTGTCACTCCTGGAATGAGCAGAATCCTTGGATTCACTGTCACCCCCTGGGATGAGCAGAATCCTTGGATTCAGTGAAGCCCCAAATGGGCAGTGGGATCAGGGAGCCCCAAATGGGCAGCATTCCCTTTTATTCCAGAGCAGAGACCAGCAGGTGCCCTCACGTGCCCCCAGTCACCACCAGACAGCAAAGCACAAAGCCACGAAAAGAATTTGTAACCAAAAAGTCACCTTTTATTCCCTCCAGTCCTGATTCCACAAGGTTTTTAAGGACACATCTAAATTTAATCTTCAGAGCTCTGAAATGATCCCAGGAGGTCCATTTACACATTAAAGGTCATGCATGCATCTATATCCTACAAAAATCAAAAAGATGTCTTGACTGCATTTCTCATTAGAGATAATTGTTCAAATAATTAATAAACAACACCTGGCCTGCAGCTTTCTTAAAACTGTTTGGTTTGTTTTGCTTTGAATATTCTCAACCCTTGAAATCTGAAGTCTCCTCTCAGATTTTTCCTCCCTTAATGTATCACTTCCCTTCTGAGGTGCCCAAAACTCGATGCAAGATCTTTGTTGGACTAAATTCTGTTCTTTCCCCTTAAGCCTAATGAGTCATTAAAAAAGGCAAGTGGGAAATCGCCTGGCAATTAAAAACAGAATATGGAGGGAAAAATTAAAGTAATGCATCCTTGGACTGTAATTTAGAGAATTTATTAGTCATAAAACCTTGATGAGTTATTCTCATGGCAAAACCTGTAATAAGAAGATGAAAAAAAATGATAAAAATAATGAACACATTTGTATAACAGAAATTGTGGCAAGTGTTGGGAATGACAGAAGCCTCCTTGGGAAGGGTTTGGCTCCACAACTGCAATCATATGGATAGATCCTCACACCATTCTTTCAATAATATATTGGCAGTTTTGCCTTGGAAACCTTTTCCACTCAAACTGCTCGATTTTATCTTTCAAAAGGAAACACTTATCTTGTCTTGAAGCAAACCGTGCAAGAACCTTCCCAGAGAAAACTGGAGAGTGCTGGGATTTGCTGGGAGGTTTGGGGAGATCCCTGCCTGTGCATGGGGCTGGCAGACACCTGCAAATGTGGTTTATAAATTTGGGTGCAAAATCAGGGTGGGAAGGGCCCTCTGAGGGTCTCTCAACAAAGCAGGAGATGGAAGGGATTCCATCTGGACACTGGGAAAACCAACTCCTGGGGTTCAGCCACCAAGTGCCAACTGCACTGTCCTGTCACAGCCCCACAGGGAGCGCCAGGGGCTGCAGGGTCAGACCTTGCAGCGCCCAGGACACGTCTGCACATCAGCAAAGTCACACCCCAGGCACTGTCCTGGTCCCCAGCACAAGGGTGAGGGCTGCAAACCCCCAAACTGGGCTCACCAAACACAGCCCGAGCCTGATTTCCACATCCTGGTGCCAGTCCCCACCTGGGCTCAGGTGTTGTCCTGCACAAAGGGACCTGGCTGAACCTGGGGACACCCTTGGGGAGAACATGCACAGTTCCTGGGGTCCCTTCACTTCAAACACTGCAGGAAGCAGGAAAAGAAAGATTGGGATCAAACCCTGCGGGCTGAATTTCAGAATTAGCAACCAGATCCTCCCGAAACCCCACCTGCAAAGCAACCCTGAGCTGTGGGGCTCAGATTGAACGTGTGCCTGCCCCCCAAGCTGCTTCCTCCCCATGACATTTCTTTGTGCATCTCCTCAGGAATCTGAGCTGCTCCGACAGGGAAAGAAGTCCATGAGCAAACAAAAAGTAGCTGGCAATAAAGAGAGGGAGCCAACAACAGGGGCAGTGTCTTTGTCAAGGCTCATTTCATTCCCCACACAGGCAGTGTCCTGACAGGAGGCTGAGTAACACCTATGAGGTGCTTGATGTATTTAATGGGAGCCTCTGAGCTGTGGGGTCCTCCCCTCACCGTGTGATCTCTTCCAGAAATAACCATCACTTGGAATGGAAGGGCTGTGATAGGCACAATCTGTTAGCAGCAAATTGAGCTGTCACCCTTGTATGTCATGTTCATTTGGCTGATTAAGGAGATATTAATCTACTGCCATTGTTACAGTATCTGTCATCCCGGGGAGGGAAAAAAAATCAACAAGGATATGCAGGCAGCTTTTCTGGAGGTATATTTATACACCCAGGGAGAGAGGAGGAAGCAGAGGTGCTCGGAATACAAATGAAACTCTAATCTGCTGCAAATATTGAACCAACTGCAATTGATTACAGATGCACGGGCAGAGCAAACAGCAGCTCCTGCTTCAGGTGATGCTCAGCCTGGGTTTGGGTTGGTCCTGACTCCCCTGCAGGGCAGTGAGACCAACCCTGAGCAGTCAGGCTGTGGCTCCTCAGGACACGAACCAGTTTATAATGGGTACAGGGTGCCGTGGTGAGGAACTTCTGACACCACGTTTCGTTATTTCAGGAGGCAACATCAAACGCCTTCATTGCTGGTTTTGGTGCAGGAGTGTAGACTCCCCAGTTATTTTTGCTGAGGGGTTTCAAGGCAGGAAGCTCCTGAAACACTGAATAAGCCTTGGATTGAGGTCCAAACCTGACGGTTGGACTTGATGATCTCAGAGGTCTTTTCCAATCTTAACAATTCCGTGATTCTATGACCAAGGCCCTTTTTGTTCCTAAATATCAGGATCTGTTTGTGGAATCCACAGCACTGAATGCCCATTGAACACCCCCTGAGTGAATTTACCTGGCCTTCAGCAGCACCGCAAAACCAATCCCAGCTCCTCTGCCAGACAATCCCTTCCTTCCCTCCTTCTTCCCACTCTTTGTGGCCTGCTTCCCCGTTTGCATTTCCCCGCTGGAGCAGCCCCTCCGTGCTGTTCTCAGCACCATCCTCTCCCCATTTGACTCGCCAGGAGATGAACACTGAGCTCGTTTGTTATCTGGGCAGCCGAGGTGGGGCTGTGGGAGATGTGAAGGTGCCACCTCTGCTGTGGAACAGCAGAGCACTGAACGTGGTCTGAGGATTAAGCGCAAAACGCCTCCAATTAAGGGTAATGAAGGGAAGTGCTGAGTTACAGCTGCACGTATTTGATAAGGGAACACTGACTACAGATGCTAAAGGAACAAACTCGGGGCTGGTGTCCATTGGTACAACTCCGTCTGTCTTTAGCTTGAAAACTCTGGTAAATAAATACAAACTTTAGGCAGTTTCCAATGGAGATGGTTCAGAGTGCCCCTGTCAGTGCTGGTTACAGAGCCCTTTAACCAGAGCCAGGCTGCCCCAGCTTTTATTTCAGAGCACAGCTGCCATTAAAACAGAATTTTAATGAATATGCATGTGCAAAACCTTCTCTGCGTAGGGTCTTTCTCATTTTTGTGGTGGCAGCATTAATACAACCTGAAAAGCCCCAGAATCCATCATTAAAAAGAAGCTGTTGGCTTCACATTTTCCTGGATGAGGAAATGTATGCCAAGCCCCTCCAGCCCCCCCTGACTTTTGCCAGAGTCTTCATAGTTTATGTTTGAATCAATAACTATTTTAATATGGGGAGTTTAGAAAAGTTTGATTCAAATTCCTTTGACACAGTTCCATCAACATCCAGTTATAGAGCCATTCTGCATATGACTCATTAAATATTTAAAAGATTCCTATTATTGAATTAACTATTTATTGATTTATAATTTAAAAGATTTATGCTCGGCCATTAAAAAAAATTCCGAGCTGACTTTCACTTAAAGAGATGTCAGGTGCCATTTGCTGCTGGTGAATGTCTAATGTACCCTTTTCACCCCCGGAGTGAAGAAAGGACAATTACTCAAGGACCTCTGGTTCAATATTCGGGCTGCTCGGATGCTGAGGTCGGTGGTTGCTGATTTTTCCTGCGGCATTAGGTCATGCTCAGCAGCCTCCATCCATCCCACAGAACCTCCCTGGAAATGCACAGCTTGTGGTTTCTCTCCTGCTCCATTTATTGATTTGCATTTTGTCCCGGTTCCCGTATTCCCGTGGCTTTCCCGTGGCGAGGATGCTCTTGCTGAGCTCGCGCGTGCAGAGGGATGGACGCACGGACACGCACAGATCCTCCTCTTCTGCCACTGCTCTCCCAGGGCCTGGCTCAAACAGCTCCTCAGATTCCCCTCACCCATGGGCAAAAAATGGGCATTGCAAAATTCGAAATGGATAGCAGAGCTCTGCTGAATTGAGAGCGTGGAAATTAAAATCCACTCCGAGAATCCCAGCAGCTGCCAGCTTTAAAGCAACACTTCCCACGCTGACGCTTTGTTTTTTTCTGGAGTAAAAGATATGAATTTAATGCCTTTATTTAGCACCTTTAATCTGAGGCTCACAAACTGCTTTAGCCCCATTAATTATTGAAATCTGGGAGAGCCCCCAGGGGTGGCTATTATTATAATATTCCTTTTACAAATGACTAAACTGATGCACAGGAAGGTTAAGCGGCTCTTTGAAGGCCACACAGAGTCCAGCTACAGCCTTCCAAAGAGCAGGAAAACGGGATGGAGCAGGATAAATGCTCCGTCTGCCCCAACTGTACAACATGAAGGTTTTTCCAAACACAGACAGAGATACTTGGATCTAAAGGAGGGGAAAAAAGAAGCCCAAAACATGGGAATGGCTTTTTTTTTTGTACACAGCCAGCGAGGCTCTGCTTCAGATAATGATCTCTCCCTGTTTGTTTTACTTTTGACTTCGGGGACCTGAGTTTTAGTGATACACATTTTTCTACAACCCGTTCTTGGCTCTCCATCAAACCCACACAGAGTAATTAGCACAGGTCTGTCAGACACAACTGCAGCAGAGTCATGCATTATACCCTAAAATTGGTGCTCCAGCTTCTTCAATCCGTGAATTATAAATAAAGACTTGAAAAGGCTGCTTGGTCCAAGCAGTAACTATTTCAAGGCTGCCGTACAGCTCTCCCAGTGGTATTGCTGGGGGTTAGGGATTAACCCTAGAAAAATAATTTTTGGAATATCAGACAGAAAACTGTAATAAACTGAGTTGGAATTGATATAGGAAGGGGAAAAAGGGGGTGTTCTGGAGCCGGGGAGAGGGAAGCTCACGGCAGTGGGGTATGGGAGAACACTTAAACAAGTAGAGATACACACACATATGGATATTTTTGTTTGTCTTGCCTTTATTCCTCATAAATGGGCGTTGGGAAGCAACACTGGGACTCTGGCAAAGGCACAGAAGGTCAGCTCAAACCGGGAAGTGAAAAGGTGGGCCTCGGACCAGCGAACGGCACAGGTATTCATTAGCAGTGAAATCCAAATGTTATTGCTGCTGTAGCTGTTCAGATCGATGCCTTGGGATGCAAACCCTCCCCAGGCCACCCCTGCTCTGCTGCAGAACCCCTGTGGCCACAGCCAGGTCACTCTGCCACCCAGATCCCCTCGGACTGGCCTGGCAGGGCCCCACTGACTGCAGACAAACCCTGTGCTGATCTCCTTTCCCTCCTCTGCTGCAAGCTGGGAGCAGCAGTTCCCACCAGAAGTGCAGCCTGACCTCAGCTGGGTCATAAATGTGCATTTCTGTAAATGAAAGCGCTGTGGGTGCCCCACATGTGGCTGCACAAAACAACTCCCCACTAGCCCCGGCTGTCCGGGGGTTGTTTCCATTTTCCCTTCCTGGGTGGTGGATCCAGGCAATGTTTGCTGGGGTGGCTCTTTCCCCCCAAGCAGTGGGGCAGAGCTGTTCCCAACACAAACCTCCTTTGGATCCGCTCGGAAGATGATGGGCAGGGATTTATTTGGAGCACCAAGCCCCTGGGAAGAGGTTTGCCCCAGAGCTGCTGTGCAGTGCCAGGAGGGGGGCATGGAGCAGGGACTGGCGGGGCTGGGAAGCTGTGATCCAGCTGTGAGCCAGCTCCCAGGGGAGCTCCCCCTCTCCTGGTGCCCAGCACGATCTGAAAGGTGTGAGCAGAAGTTGTGTGTGAGCACGGAGAGGGATGAGGACTCTCCCCCTGGGGACAGCGGTGACAGACAGGCTCCTCATCGGCTCTGGCACCTGTAATGGACTGGAAAGGGAAAAGCCCCTGAGCAGGAGCCCAGAGGAGCATCAGCCTCTCTCTGCAGAGCAGGAGCTCCCAGGCAGGCAAAGATAAACCCCTACCCTGCCAGCCCTCATTAGCAGCTGCATCCTCACAACTTGTTGGCTGTCGGAGGGAGGAGAATGCTCTGGGAGCAGATTCCCACTGGAATTTCCATGAAGCCTTGGCCATTCAGTCACTCCCACTGGCTGGTGTGGCACCTTGTCCTACAGAGCCACAAGTTAAGCAGCCTGACCAATGAATCCAACACCCAGGAGCAGTTTTAGATGTGGGTGGCACCAGTTCCAGAGGCAGACCAGAGCCATGGGCACTTTGGACACCCACAGAAACTTCAGAGGCTCCTCAGAACTCCTCTGACAAACCCGACCCCATCGGGCTCCTTCTGTGCAGATGAACAAAATATTCACAGAGTCACAGAATGGGTCAGGGAGGAAGGGACCACGCTGGGTCACCTGTTCCCACCTCCCTGCCCAAGCAGGGTCACCCCAGAGCACAGGATTGCATCCAGACGGCTCTGGAATATCACTGGTGAGGGAGGCTCCACACCTTCCACAAAGCTCTCTGGAGCTGCAGGTTCTCAGTGATGCCCAGGCACTTCCAGTGCTGCCCACACCCCTCAGGAATGCCATCCCTAAAGGCAGCTCCTTCCTCCAGCTCACAAGACTTGCCTGACCCAAAACCCAGAAGTCACTGCCAAGCTGTGAGGGTGTAATCCGATTTTTGGTGATACACGTCACTGCAGAAAACTGCCACCTGAGCATGGAATAACCCAAAATAATTTTTCTTTAATTTACGGCCAGGCCAAAATATCTGCCCTCATTTGCAAGTTTTTTTTAATATTAACCCTAGATCGCCAGCACAGCCACAAATAATGTGCCGTGTTTCAGCTGAAAATCAAACCCTGGATTTTATGGGACAGCACTGGATGCTCGGCTATCCGTGTTCGACCCCCCAGGATGGGCAGGAACGCATGCAGGGAGCAGCAGCTCCACTGCTTTGATATTTAAGCACCTGCGAATTACAACACTGCGATGTAAATCCGCACAGGGAGGGAGCCGGAGGCTGGGCAGGACACAGCCCAGAACAGGCTAATTCAGGAGGAGCGCGGGCAACATGAATTATTCACTGGAGGTTTTTTGGCTGCATTATTCACGGGATGCACCGGAACACAATTACCCACTTGGTCAGCAGACCTCTGCCCGAAGTTTGCTCCGCTGAAGAGACAGAAAAATTGCGGTTTGCCAATTGAGGCTCAGGCCAGCTCTGCGCTGAGCAGGAATCGCTGCACACCGAGATTAATAGAACATCCTTCAGTGACTGGGAAAGCGAGTGATGATGAAGAAGCTGTTGAAACAGGAAACAGTTGATTTCCCAGGAGCCCCGTAAATCCACCTCTGATGTCCTTTCAAATTCTCTGTTATTGCTGCAAAAATTTTAAACACCAGGAAGGAGGTGAAGCAGCTGCCACGCTCATTTATGGGGAGGAGAATTGTGCTGTGGGCCTGCCCCTGCCAACTGGTTCAATGTGCTGGGCAGATACATCAAAAACCAGTGACTTCCTCCTCCTCCTCCTCCTCCTCCTCCTCCTCTTCTTCCTGTTCCTCGCACCCAGGATCACCACAATTCAGCATCTCCCTGCCTTTGTTTTGCCCTCCTGCTGCCTCTCTGCACCCTCTTGCCTTCCCACAGCAATTTTTTCCCTTCAACTTCTTCTTTTTGGGGTCTCCAAACTCTCAGATGCCTGTAACATGGGAGAATCCTGCTCTGACTGGGCTGGACATTCCTTCTGACACCAGTGCCATAAATCTTGGTGAGGCACGGGCTGATCCAGCCAAAGGAACTCTAATGCCACAGGATTTATTTGATTTTATTCTGTTTATTTTAAGTCGACTCATTTTGTTCTAAATTAGGGCTGTTCTGGGTGTTCTGCCAACTTTTAAATTGAGCCACCCAAGAAGAGAAGGGCAGGTGCCATCCCACAGTGAGCTCCTCTGAGCTGTTAGCGGATGAAGGCAGCTCCAGGATCAGGAGATAACACCAGAGTTACAATTTTTGTTTCAAAATCCACCGATTCTCCCCATTTCATGATCTATAATTAAGGCCGCTGCAGCTGCCATCAGCACTGCAGCCCATCAAAACCCTCCAGAAAACAGGATTTTCCCACTTCAGACCCTCGGAGCGGGGGATCTGGTTTCGATTTCCAGCTCTGTTCCAGCCCTAGCTCCTCTCTGAGGAAAAGTCACCCTCTCTGTGGCTGTGCTGAGGAGTGCACAGCTCCTTGCTGGCCACGTACCCCGTGTAACACCACAGGAAGGATTTTCCACCCTAAGGATCCCTTGACCCAGACTTCTCACCAGGACATTAAAAATGACAGCGTTGAGAAGCTGATAACCAGCACGTGACTCTTGAGGAGTCGCAGAGCGTGGCGTCCACACATGGACTTTGTTTGCTGTTGTGCTGAGAAACCAATTTTTCAATATCAAAAAATCCCCCTTTCCGTCATGTGCTGAAGTGTTATTAATTTCCAACTGCCTTCTTTAATTTTTTTCACTGAAGATTTAAATCCACGATTGCTCAAGATTTTTTTTCTGTGCGCTTTCCTCCCGTGTTTGCCACTTTAAAAAATCATTTTATGCATAAAAAACGCTGGTTCCGAACACTATCAGCAAGTCAAAACCTCTGCTCCTCCAGGAATAAACTCCCTTTCCAAGCACCAGATGAATATCCTTCCCAACAGGATGAATTTTAGTAACCACCCCACCAGCACCTACAGTATGTCTGTGCTTGGGACAGAGATAATTAAAAACCAGCTTTCCCAGATTTAGGAATCCCAAGGACAAAAAAAATTGCTTCCTGCCCTTTCCACATCCTCGCTGCTCTGTGGTGATGCCATCTCTGCATCCAGTGCTCCTGGAACCAGCTGCTCCCGCCACCCTACACGCCCAGTTTTGGGAACACAAACCACATTTTAACCGACAGGTCCCATTTCCCAAATCCCAGCCATGCATGACTTCCCTGTGCGAGCAGCCGAATCTTATGTTTCTTCATCAAGGAGTTTTTCTTCCTGCTTTCTCAGCTGTACAGTGTCTCTGGGTTTCT
>VZTI01003483.1:105092-152542 GCA_013397865.1 Struthidea cinerea
GCGAGAAGGAGAGGGGGGGGGGGGGGGGGGGGGGAGGGGGAAAAACCCCATAAACCTTGTTTCTTCTTCTATTTTTTTTTATTACACAGCCAAGGACCAGTCACTAATGGGTCAGGATTTTGTGAATCATGAATTTACCGCTTTATTTAAGGCAGAGTGGGAGTTCTGCTGAAAACTTGCTAAAAACCTGAGCCCAAAAAGCACCATTTTGGTTGTCTCTTAGGCAATATCAGGCACATTCCCTGCTCCAGCTGGGAGGGAAGTGACAATGCAGCCCAGCCACTTCCCTTCCTTTGGCAGGGCTCAGCTGAGCACAGGAGCAGCTGAAAGCAAAGCTCTCATCCAGCACTGCGAGGTCTGGAGACCTTGGGCTTGTTTCTATTTGCGTGGGGTGAAAACAAAATCATCTGGGCAGCGGCAAAGCTCACTCGTGTCCGGTCACCGCTTCCTTCAGTGTCCCTTTGTCTTTGGCTGGAGAAAACACTCCGATGCCCAGAAGCTTCCTCATCAAAATCCGTGTCCTTCTGCAAAATGTTCTGGCTCCAGTGAGATGTTATTTATTTTTCACTGCAAAATGCCTTGTTCCAACACCCCAGCTTCTCTGACAGCCTTCTAATAGGAATTAATTAGTAAATGTAACGCCTTTAATATTAATTAATAAGAGGAAATGGAAATATTTATATACAGAGACCCAAATAAACTACACAGCCATCAAAGAGCAACTAATCCCAGTCTGAGGGTGCCAGCAGCATGTAAGGTTCTGCTGGTAAAGGTGGATAATTATTGCTGAGATGTGATTTACTTGTTGAAAGTCACGGTAATAGTGAATTGGGTAACATTTATGGGCCTCATCTGTACTTTACTCTGCCTGTCTGTGTCCTGTGAAGACAGCAGAGCACGTGGAAAGGAGAAATGGTGGTGGTTGGATGTTGGCAGTAAGGAGCCAAGTCCAGTGGAGCAAACAGGAACAGGTCTGAGGAAATAACACAACAACGGTGTTTGTGTTTCATCCTTGCATAAAGAGCTCCCCTGCTCTGCCTCCCAGCAGCCCCATATCTCAGGAATTCACATTATTTGTTGCACTTTGTGGAGAGGCAGCAGAAAGAGGAGACACGGATCGTGCCACTGCTTTGGGACCCTCTTCAAAGCTCCTCTGCCTCTGGCCCCGGGAAACGCTGACAAGAGCAGAGACTCAAAACCCAGAAAGAAACACCAGCTCCTCTGGCCTGGCTGGAACAACAGGGCCCAGACACTTCCCCTCTTCCCCTGCACCAGAGCTGGTGATTTGTGCTTGGAAAAAGGACATTTTCCATAATGACATCCAGTCTCCACGGCACAGGAAACCACTTCCGTGTGAGAGTTGCTCCAGCAGCTCAGGACATCCAGTGAGAACCATCATTTACCTTATTTGAATTTGCCTTCTCACCACTGATGGGCTTTTTTGGCTAATGTGAGGCTTCTGCAGGAATTCCCCACTCACATAGAACCTGATATATAGGGTACCAGTATTACCCTGTAATCTTTGTTTTAGCCATAAATATTGGTTCATACAGGCCCATCCCAAAGCCCTGGAACAGGGGATGTGGTCACTGGGCAAGCAAAATGCACTTGAAACACCTGCAACCCCTAAAGCTTCCAGCTTTGGCAATTGGAGAAGGAAGGCAGAGTGGAAATCTCAGCTCTAAGGGACGTCCATGGTTTTGAACCTCACTGAGCCTTCGCTTATGGGTTAGCTCAGCCTGCAGCCAGGCACAGGAACACACAGGGCTCCCTCTTCCCAGGTTTTCAGCAATTCCAGCTGGCTGCACTGTGCAGAAAGGAGACAGAAGTGCAGCTCTACGTGCCCAGGGCTCACGGCAGGTACCTGTGGCTCACCAGTGCAGCAGTCCCAGGGATTTTCTATTTTAAGGGGAAGGTGGAACACACAGAAGATCTCAATGTCACTGCAGAGCTGGGAGGGAGGGCTGCAAAGATGAGGAGGAGGAGGAGGAGGAGGAGGAGGAAGGCAGGAACCTTCACAACTAATGTCAATTTTCTGCATCAAATATTTTGATAATTAAACAAAGCTGATCAAGAGAGGAAAACAGCATGTCTCCAGAGCTCCGGAAGCAGAGGCCCATTAAATAGAAGAGTCAGAAAGTGCCAGAGGCGGCAGCCTCAGATTAATGGCACTCCAGTAATAGATTTTCCCAGGCACAGTCACACAGGAGACAACTACTGTGCAGCCAGAGCAGCGATGAGGCCGTTAAAGCAACAGTAACATTAAATCACCTGGTTCCAGGGGGCCAGCGGATGGATGGGAGCGCATCGGCTCCGCTGCCGCCGCCGAAGGTGGAGAGTTCAATCTGCTCTCAGGCACACGGGCTGCATCCCAGCAGTCATTTCCAGCAGGGGAAGCTGGCAGCTGGGATGGGGGATGCATATAAAAAACAGACAAGCAGCAGTTGTAGAAGGAGCACAAATATCTCTTCCCGGGATGGAGAAATAGGGATTAAACATCGCAGCGTTTGGGTTTGCAGGGACCCACCGTGGCTGGTTTGGTTCAGCTGCTCTTCTCAGTGAATCCTCAAGTACAGGTTTCATCTCCAGTGCTCCTCTCCTGACTTTCAGGGTGTGAAAACACCATTTTGAGTTTGTTTAGATGCAGCCAAAGCCCAGGAAGCGGATGGGAGGGGGGGAAACCAGCCCTGTGCTCTTATTCACGAGTCAGTTTTATCTCAGCAATGCCTGAGGTGATCTTCCTTGAAACATCCATCCTGTCTAAAGCATTTCTATCCATTTTTATAATACAATAATAACAGAAATGAGGGGTTCTTCCAAGCCCAGGCTGGCATGGATTAGAGTCCACCGCAAGAGGACTTTGCTCCCAGCTGGGGTGGATGGAAACCAGATGAAGTGGCTGAAAATCGGAAACAACTTTGAGACGTTCTTGAATCCTGATACGATCACATCACAGGGATGGGTTAAATTTATGATCTTATCTAGGATTTTTGTTTGTAATCAATCCCAGACCCACTGGCTATCACTCACTACAAGCTTATGATTTCCTGGTGCTAACAAGGAAAAGTTGGGACATCAAACTCTGAGGGAGTGAAGCCATGCTAGGATATTAACAGATAGGATCAGAACTGGAATGCAGCAACAACAACAAAAAACCCCAGAAAACAAACCCCACACTGCAAAAGAAAAGTGCCAGCCTCCTGCAGCCTCTGCATTTCCTTTGTCTCTTTCGGCCTGGGCTTCAGGTGTGTGCATAAACCCCATTTCCCAGGCAGAAAGATTTGGTGATAAAAGCTAAAACCACCAGAAATTAAACAGGAACACCCTGAGATCAAAGCAGAGCTTCAGCGTTCATCCTGGATATGCATCCTTCATCCTGGATATGCAGCGGGAAATGCAGCCAAATGCACCGATTCCCTAAGTTTTCTCTGAATGAATATGGAGAGGGAAGTTGCAGGAGCTTTTGGCATTTTCTCCCATTTTGATTCAAAAAGAAGCCTGTTGGGATGAAATCATAGGGCTAGTCTGAGGGCAGAACTGCCCTTCCCCGAGCACTGTGTATTTTCCCAGCTGGTGACTGCTGAACAAGGATTGGGTCTCTTGCACATTTACCCACAGCACCTCAAACTTTGGGGGTCTTCAGCTGTGATCAAGACACGGCAGAATTTGGATATTTCAGCCTAATTCTCTCACCCAAAGTCGCTGGGACAGGACCCCTCAGCAAAGGCAGGGCACAGGGAGCACACACCCACGTGCACCTGCATTGTTTCAACTGTTCCCCCTCTCTTAGGCTCTTCCAGATCCATTAACTGCTCTTCCCACACCTTTTCCTGGGGTACATCCTGGTTCCCCATGTATCTGCGATGAGGAGAAATGGATTTACGTGTCTGACTTATTGTGCTCCACAACAGTTTTGTTATATAAGATGCAGTGAATTTCCCTGCCAGGCGATTTCCAGGTGCAAATCAGGATTTTGGTGTTTAGGAGGCTTTAGGAACATCCCTGCCCTGCACTCTGGACAGCCCTTCCCACAGCCAGGAGCTCCCAAATCCACCCTGAACTGCTTTCTTCCCAACTCTGCATGGATTAGCTGGGACTAAGAGTGTGACAAATCTGTTAATGTTTCAACAGGCAGGCCCTAATTTCGTCCATACCCTTCAGTCATTTTCCATATGGACATGGAAACTTGTTTTTTTCTTTCACAAACAGGCTGTTAATATTTTCAATATAGGCATGAAAAGATGGTTCAGAGTGAAAAAGTTTCAACAGGAGGCATTCAGAGTGTTTCAAAAACTGGAATTCTTGAGTAGTACCTATGGGGTTTTGTACAAAAAACAAGAATATGTGGAGTATAAGTAGAAAATATAAGCCTAGAGAAGATGTTTAGCAGAGGATGGAATCCCAAGCTCCAAACCAAATCCAAAGGGATTTTTCATAACTACTTGAGCATATTCAAACCTCCTTTTGGTTCAGGAGCTCACAGCCAGCCCTATCGAGCTACAGCCAGCAGGATAATTCATCCCCCAAAGCAAACAGAGCTGTCCCAGGGAAACCAGCAGGGCCAGGCTCCTTATCGAGGAAAAATCAGCTCCATAAATCAGGAGTGGCTCAGCTGAAGTCGCTGCTGTTGCCCTCCTTGGGAAGGAATGGATCAGAATCTGCTCCACACAGTTCTGAAAATCAAAGTGTGTGACTGTATCAGTAGCCTGGAATTTCTCCTAATTAGCCCCAAATGTGGAACAGCTCATTACCTGGGCAAGGCCATAACGAAAAGATGGCAGAAATTGAACATGAAGTACGTGGAGAGACATGAACAGCAAACAGGTTACACACACAGATAGGGATTGAGCTGTAACAGGCATTAAATAATAGCTATAAACTTTTATGCCTCTACATGAATCACAATATTATTCCTTCCCAACTGATACTCGCAGTAGAGGTGTGGGATGTTTTCCACTCTCGGTGATGTAAAAAAGGCTCCTAAAATTAGCATGGAACAGGGTTTGTGTTGAGTAAATATCCTGCAAATTCGTGCTGGTGCCTGGCGGGGACACAGATTTATGAATTTTTTGAACCTACTTGACTGCAAGGGCTTTAAAACCAGCTGGCGAAACATTGTGCAACCCATGGGCTGAGGAACTCACCGATACAGGTGCTCACTGCAGGGTCAGTGTCCCTCCTGCCACTTAAAAAAAGATAAAATTTGGGATCTGTGAATGAATTTGAGGATAAAGACGCCCATAAAATCCTGAAATCACAGTGTCAGGCAACCAGGTTCCTCGTTAATCCTCAGGAGAGAAAGTGCTTGAGGATTCTGATGTTTATTCAAGCAAACAAACTTAATAAATCCTGTTAAAGTGTTACCAAGAGTTTTGCTGCTCTACTTGAGATTTGTCCCCTCAAGTCTGAATGCTGGCGGAGGAGAGGAAGTGCCATTAACTAATGCAGAAAATAAATCCTGCTTTTTTCCCAACAAATGTGACTTCTTGGCACTCCCAACAACAACAACAACAAACCGTAACCCAGAGTGATGCCATAACAACAAGGCCAACATGGGGATGTTGGACTTGATGGTCCTTGTGAGTCCTTTCTAACTCAGGATATTCAGGATATTCTATGAAACTTTCTGCTGGCAAAACGCAGCAATTAAATGGGAACAACTACCTGGATACATCTTCCTTCCTGAATTAACCTGGAGGTTTTTGAAGAGCACATCCTGAGCTTAATGACACGGCTAATTAATGTGTCTGACATGTGTGTCAGGCCCTGGCACAGGGTGCCCAGAGAAGCTGTGGCTGCTCCAGCCCTGGAAGTGTCCAAAACCACGCTGGACGGGGTTTGGAGCAGCCTGGGATAGTGGAAGGTGTCCCTGCCCATGGCAGGGGGTGGAATGAGATGATCCTTAATCTCATCACTCTGACAAGAGGGAAACTCCCAACACTTGTAGCTGTTGGAGTGTCCCTAATTTTACACTATGCTGAAATATTTCAATTATCACTGCTGGAAAGGGTCAATTTGTGCTTCCAGAGGTGCTGTTCTATTTTTCCCCAGCTCCATCAGTGTTTCAGACACTGATTTCTTGAGGGAATTCTTAGTCAAAAATCACAGCACCACCTGAGCCTGGAAGCTTCCTGTGCCGAAACACAACGCCTCTGCAGTGCCTCAGGTTTTCCCCACGCCAGTGACTGGCTGTGCACACTGAAAATCTCTGCTGTGCCCCAAAAAGTCACTGCCCACCCTCCAGTCACACGGGGACCGGCCAAAACACCAGTTCTCCTCCACACGCCGGTTCTCAGCCCTCAGCGAGCTCTGCCCAGGGAGAAGGCCACAGCCTGGCCCCAGCTGGCCCCTTCTTTCCCACTCCCCAGGCCCTGTCAGGAATTTGAGCTGCCACACAAAATCCTGGGCTTTCCCTTCCCCTTTCGTGCCTTTTCGAGCCACAGGGGTGGAAGGGACCTGTTTTTCCCTCGTGGTGCTCAGGAACAGCCTCCTGCAGCTCCCACCTGAGCAATTCCTTGGAGTCACCTCCCCTTGCTCTTAGGAAGGGAATTCCTGAGCTCCAGGAATCTGGAGCTGTGTCAGGGGAGGTTTGGGTTGGATTTCAGGGAAAGGTTCTTCCCCCAGAGGGTGCTGGGGCACTGACCAGGCTCCCCAGGGAATGGGCATGGCCCCAACAGCTCCAGGACATTTGGACACCGCTCTCAGGGATGCAGAGTGGGATTTTTGGGGTGTCTGTGCAGGGCCAGGAGTTGGATTGATGATCCCTGTGGCTCCCTTCCCACTCAGGAGATTCTGAGTCTCACCTTGTCATCCGCATCCCAACATTGTCCCTTCCTCCCAGCTTGAAGGAATAAATTCTGAAAGCCAGGCCTCACCCTGCTAACACAGCAATGTCCCGAGCTTCTGCAGATGGGCAAACTGAGGCACAAAGAGAGGAGAATGATCCTTTTCACCGAGATAATCCATAAAAAAAGAGCAGAGAGATGGGTCCCAAGAGCTCCATTCACAATACCCAGTTTGTGCCCCTCGGGGTTTCCAGGCCTGTGCCGGGGAGGGAGTCTCCACATGAATAAACTGGGACCACGGAGAATTGCAACTTAAAGAGAGAAAAATCCTCCAAGCAGGCACTTTACCTTTGGAGATGGGCAGCCCTGCTTCAGGGGGCAAACTACTGCGTGAATTGGCCCTAAAATTTAATTTTCGCTTTAAAACAAATCCCTGTGCTGGCATTTTAAGCAGGCCCCGTAGTGATTTACACCACGGAGTGACATTTCAAAAAAAAAAAGATAATGTGGGTAATGAATTATTTGCTGATCCAAACGAACAATTGGACATACCTACTTTTGGTGGATTTAATCTTTGCCGAGGCGTTAGCTGGCAAGCATGAAATATCACTTTTCGGGGGCATTCTGGTGCATTTATGCAGGGTACAATTACACGAGGCAGCTTTATGACACATTGACTCGGCCAAGTGTGATGCAATGTAATACAACCAAAGTAATACGAGCTTTTAAATGCAACATGATGGCCAAAAAAATCCATCTCAGATCTGATCTTTGTTTCATTTCAGATGCCAACTGTCATAATTCACAGGGAGCCAAGCCCTGCTGGTTCTGCTCACGTGAGCAGCTCCGTCAAAGCCGGTGGGATGTGCCCTTATCAATGAGGAAACACCACTCAAAGAGGGGGGAAAGCAAAATTAGTTGCAATATCCAGGGTTCATCCTCTGGGACACAAAGAAATGAGCTGCGATTCACAGGGGGTTACAAAGTGCCACGTTCGGAGCTGGCACAAAGGGTGCAGCACTTCCGAGTCCTGTTTTAAAGGCAGGAGTTTGCTCCCCTCGCTGTCCTTTGCCTGCACTGAGGAGGGATTTGGGATGCGCTGATTTTCCCTGATCTATTCCTGCTCAACAAGCTCACGAGAGAAGATTTTCCCCCACCCCTGATAACAAGCAACGCCTGATAATGCATTTCAGCACTTTCCTATCAGCAGTGCCCCGGGCCTGAGTGGGAATGGTCAAAGCCAAGGCAGATTCAGGGAGAGGAGATGAATTTGTTCCTCTTTCCTGTCTCCTTGCATTTGTTCCCCCTCCTGTGAGGTATTTCAGCTCTGCACTCCGGCCCATCGGGGTCGGACAGTAGACAGAAATGTGTCCCTTCCAATTCCGATCCTGATCCTGGGATATTTCCAGCCCTCTCCATATCCTTGATAGATAATGGTTTAATAAGCGATCTGGTTTTTATTTAAAGGGTCGGTAGTAAAACCCAGATCACATTTCTCACTTGGTGGGTTAAAAAACCGCTTACGCTCATTTCTGCAATGTAAAACGACACTATATCAAATCAAACATTTCCAGATGTGGCCAGCTTGTGGATGGAAGTGCGAGAGGAGCGAGCAGTCATGGACAGTTTCCCAGGTTTTTTGAGCAGGATTGGAACCCCACCTACTGGCAGAGAGGGTTATTGTGATGTCGAGGCAAGAGCTCACACTAAAAACTACACGCTTGCAGTGAGGTCCTAAATATTTATTGATTTCCATACAGGCTGAGCATCACTCAAGTCAACATGGGCACCTCAGTGCTTGAAACTCATAAAAATCATATCTTAAGAATGTCCTAAATGCCAGTTGCAGCGGCAGGCACAAGGAAAAGCACAAATATCACTTTAAAGCTGATAGGTGTTGTCAACCCTTATGGTACTTCAGAAAAATTCAGTGTTAGTAAATAATCTTGGTTTTAATTAGGATAATGTGGGTCAAATCAGCTTTACACAGATCTGGTTTAGTTAACAATCCCAAAAGTCTGAAGTTTTACATTCTAGCTTTTTATTCTAGAAAGGCAGAAGGATGAAATAAATTTTATCCCTCTGTGTTATGCCTCTTAAGGCAGGTCAAAAATTAAGACAGTTAGAAATTAGGATGGAAAAATCCCATTCTAAGTGCCTGCTCCTGAATTAGACAACTTAGAAAGGAAAAGTTCTTATATTTCATTTCAAATTCACTAAAAGACACCCCATCACTTTCTGTGCTACAACTTTCCACGAAAACAAAAATAAACAAACCCATTCCTGGAGACCATCTCTGCAATCTTAGGTCTTGTTAAAATAGATCAATTAGCAGCATAAAAATTTACATTTTAACACATTCAAAGCCAAGTAAGTTTAAAGAAAAGAAGAAATTCACGGAAATCAATTTCCTAGAACTAGAAATCACTGGTTTAGCATTCCCAAATGAGACCATTTCTACTTGCAGCCAGAACAACAGAGCCCATTCCAAAGGCAGAAAGTCTGCACCTCGTGTTGCTCCACGGCTGCTGTTTTATTTGCATCAATCCCGAATGTCCCAGGCTTGATTTCATCACACAACAAAGTGTTGCAACAATTTCTCTCTGGAAATCACCAGCAAAGACTGAGGAGAGAGCAGGGAGAGGGTGATACAGAAAAAAACTCCACCCATTTCCAAAGGCACTCATAGAAAAAACCACTCTGGCTCTCCAGGGCATAATCAAACCATTCCACTGTTTTTTGGGGAGCAGAACAGTAAAAAGCTTTCAAGAATTACAGGCGTGCTTGGAGATGTGCATTTTTATCCTCGGTATGGGCTTAAGTCCAGAAAGGAGGAGTTCCTGTAACATTTGCCCTTAAATCCCCATTGAAAACTCACAAAGGTGCCCAGTTTTGAACAAATTACGGAGTGGCACCAGCTCCCTGACAGCCCCTTCTGTTACTGCTGTCCCTTCTGTAGAGAGAATCCAGATCTGTCTGCCACTGGAATGGCACAGAAGGAAAAAGTCCTGACGAAAGAAGAGAAATTGAGCTATTTGTGGCAGCTGGAATATGCACCAGGCATGTCCAAATATGAAGAAAAACAAGTCTCTGTCCTGGGACAAAATGCTGAGAAGGAGAAGAGGTTTCCCCGAGTTAGAAAGTCCTGGAAGGATTTTCCTCACTGATTACAGAAGGATAAATTAAAGCATCAGCTGTTTGGATGGGGCTGAGGTGGAGCCACCCTTCCCCTCCACGGGAAGGGAAATGAGGTGTTCAAGCTCAGCGGGAAGTGTCAGCCCCTGGAGAGTTTCTGCTGCATTTGGAGAAAATAATTCCTTGAAAAGTTGCATTTCTAGCACACTTGGAATGGAATGGCAAACAGGGAATTGTTATACCTGGCCAGAAATAGGTTTCAGCAGGTACAATCTGCCATGGGGATGCTGTACCAGCCCTCTCCTGCCCCTCCTGGGAGCCCGAGCAGCTGGGCTGAGCTTAACAGAGGAGTTTCTGAATAAAAAGAGGAGTTTGCAGCAGCACTGGCTCTGCTTGTCCTGCTATCTCCTGTGATCAAAGAACGCAAACAGCTGCAAGTCTCAGCTCCCTGGCAATAAAAGCTGCAGCAGATCTGCTGTGTCCCCAGCCCGCAGCTACGGGGAAAGAGCAGCCACAGACGGAGGAGGGAAAAGCCAGCGAACACCCAGGCTGTGTTTAGCCACACTCCGCGTCCTCCTAAACTGCAATCTCTTAAGTGCCACTTACTCAATTAATCCGAGCTCTTCTAGTTTAAAAGCCAGGCTGTAACATATTTAAACAGCTCAGAAACCCTACCCAACAAGCCCTGCTCCGTATCTGATCCATCAGCTGCAGCAGTGACTGTGCATTAACTAAGAAAGCCCAAGGTTTGATTAACGCTTCCGCTGCCACTTTGCTGCTGCTGCTGCTGCTGCTCATTCCTGCTGGAACCCTGCTAAGGCTGCAATTTCTCAGCTTTTTTTAGTAGGGTGGATCTCATCTCAGTAGGGACTGTCTTTTGGACCAGCTCCTAGAACATCCTTGCAGCAGCTATAGTAACTATTTTTATAGGCAAGTTTTATTAGGAAAGTATTTTAAATGGCCTTTGAATGCAATTTAGCAGCTGGAAATAAGGCAGTTTGCCAGCATCATGTGAGCAGACAAGCTGTGGAGCACCAACAAGTGCTACCAGAGATCTTCAGTCCTCTCCAGGCTGGGCACAAAAACCCACGAGAGTTCAATGAGCCAGAAGGTGCCCTTAAACTGCAAATGCCTGAAGGGCTGAGCTGTGCTGTTCACAGGTCCCTCACTAGAAAAGGCCCTACTTTTGGAGGTCTAAAGGACGTATTTAGAGCTAAAACAGGTCTGGAACTGGTGTTTTCACCGCACACTGGATGTCAGCTCACCATAAATACGTGTAAGGACATCAGCAGCACCACTTGGATTTCCCATGAGTGTGGAAAAGGAGTGTGAGTTCAGTGCCTAAGGGGTTGGTCCTGAAGAAATGATCCAGGGTATGAAATGAAGTGGCCCAACACATTCACCTTCTGCCACGTGAAGAAGCAGGAAAAGCTCTGGATTTGGAAAAGTGCTGAACAGACACGAGGCCCTGGTGCTGCAGCCAGACTCCTGTGCGTGGCCACGGCAAGGAACCAGACTGGCATCACTGGGAGCAATCAGATGACTGAGAAAGCAAAAAACAAAGCTTGGAATAGCTGCAGAGCCAGCTCCAATCTCAAGCCATGCTGGCACAGTCGTGTGGGGAGTTACTGTGGTTTCAACTCGTGCAAATAGGAGCGGAAAGTGGCCTCCGGTACGAGCACACGCTGAGGGAAAAGGCAGCTTTGCTTTTAGACATGACTCCAATTGTACAGTCTGAGAGTCAATTAAGCTTTGCTTTCTCGATATCTCCTTCCAAATAAAGGCTCAGCTTGTGTGCTAGGCATTTTTAAAAATAAAATCAAACAAAATCATACATTTGGCAGGTCCTGGGCATTCCTACTACTAAATTGTTCTGTACTTTATGCAAAATCTCAGTGTATTAAATAAAGAGAAGCGGAGTAGCCCCTTTGACCAGTGTCCAAGTGTTTAGAACTGTTAAATGTGAGTTTTCGCCTGTGTTTACATGTGGAATGGAACACAGCCACTCAACCACAAAATGTTCCCAAAGCAAACATCCAAAACCTGGTTGCTGGCAAGGGACACTGACAGACTCGCCTGAAACCAGTCATTCACAGGATGCCAAAACAACAGATTACCACTGGGAAGGAGTGAGCCAGGTTATTTTCTTACCTCCAGGGAAGAGGCCATGGCAAGTGACAGGAAACAGTGACTGGCAAAGCAGATTGTGGGTTCAGGGGATTTCAACTGGACGGAGAAAGAAGGTTGGAGTTATTCCAGATGTGCAGGGAAGTGACCATGGCCACAGGAAAGTCCCCACGTGCCAAGGGTGTGTGTGAACCCCCTGAAGTGCAGGGTGAACATTCTGCTAAGTCAAGGCTGGCTAAGCAAGAGAATCCCAGAGCAGGTTGAGCTGGACAGAACCTTAAAGCTCATCCACCCCCTGCCATGGGCAGGGACACCTTCCACTATCCCAGGCTGCTCCAAGCCCCGTCCAGCCTGGCCTTGGACACTCCCAGGGATGGGGCAGCCACAGCTTCTCTGGGCACCCTGTGCCAGATGTCCTCTCACACCAATTCCTGATGCAGAATCCCTCTCCATCCTCCCTATAGCCCCCTTCAGGTCCTGGAAGGTTCAAAGAGGTCTCCACACAACCTCCTCTTCTCCAGGCTGAGCAGCCCCAACATTCCCAGCCTGGATAAAGAAATAAAGCAACAGAGGTAAAGGCAAACAGAAAGAAATGCCAGCAGGACACAGCAGCTCCAGATGTTTGTCAGAGGGGAAGGTGGGATCAGGAGGTGACCTGTGTTCCCTCAAACACAGGCCCGTGGTTTTGTGACAGCCCACATTTGTCTGCCCCTGGCTCGTGTCACTGTGGGTCTGTGCTTGTTCAGATACGTGGAAATGCACCCTTGAAGCTGGCACACAACGGAAGGAACATAACAACGTGCTGAGATCACCCTCTGCGATGTTGCAAGAAGGGAGAAACCTATGAAATAGGGCAAGAAATTACACCCCTGCAAAAAATGTAAGCAATAGCTCAGGACACAGCTGGGAAGGATCCTTCCAAGGTCCTTCAAGGATCCTTCCAAGGTCCTTCCAGGACCCTGCCAGGAACTCAAGTTTTGGGGTGACTTCTAGAGACTCTGCTTGGTGCTGAGAGATCCACCTGCCCCTCTTGCACGTTCCAAACTTTTCCCAGACCGGCACAACCCACGTGCCTGCCACAGGAGCTCCCTCCTGCCTCCCAAAACAAGGTCAAGGCCACTTTCTGCCACCTCCAACTTCAACCCCTGCTCCCACCCCGCACATCTGAGCCTCCCAGCTGGCAGCAGCAGCCCGGGGCGTGCCCTGTGCCACGTTCCACCCCTCACCCTGCCTCTCTCCCCTCTGAGAGCTGGGCCATCGCTAACAAAGCAACAAACAGCAGCGTTTCGCCGCGAGGTTTCCTTTCCTCCCGCATGTTAACACCTCCCCACCGGCTGAGTGATCCCTGCACACACCAAATTCGTGTTTTTATTCCGCCTGTGCATTGACACCTTGTTGCCTGAGCCGTGTTGATGGGTTGCAGGTGCCCCTCGCTATGAAACCGGCCAACAACCCACTCACAAATTTGCTCCACTTGTTAATATTAAAATCATATGGCCAAGGCCTCCCCTAAATTGGTTCAGGCTTGAGGTACTGCTGCTTCACAGTAGGAAGAGTGTTCCAACAGGCTTTCTGCAGGCCCTGCTATTTATGGTAAACACTCCACTTCGTTGAAATAACATAAAATGTTGAGATAAACCCATTCTAGCCGAGGGAACATTAAAAGTGCCACCGACGCTGCTTTGCAGCTTTGCAATAACTTGTGTTTGCAGCTGCCTCATGGGGCTGGGGAAGACCTGAGCACCACATGTTCTCTGCTTAGCGCTTGGGATCCAAGGAAACTTCTTTATTTTCTGGCTTTCCCGGGTTACAGGGTTGTCTGGGCAATGTCAGGCAGGGTTCTGCCTCTGATATTTGGGACAATGCGAGCTCTGTGGGACCAAGCCTGTAAAGAGTGATGGAAATTTTGCAAGGTAGACCAGCTTAGGCTCTGAAGATTCACGGCTTGCTGAGCCTGGAAGGGTGGAGGGGAATATTCGCTGGTGCTCTTTCATTTATATAGCAGGGGAGAGAGGGAAATGCTCTTTAAACTCTAATTTTGGGCTGATTTTTCATATGAATTGGCTTTAAGAGTGATGCTGATTTTTCACCTTCCCACACAACGTATTTCATCCTCCAGCATTTGTTAATTGTCCCAATTATGATCTCTGGGAGTTCAGCCACCATCAAAATAAATAAAATAAAAATAAAACCAAAGCACCTTAGAAGCCTTCAAAGACAGCACCTTATCCCAAACACTCCTGATGTGCTTGTACTCCTGTCATACTTTGTTGTCTGCAAAATATTTTAACAGGTGGACTGGCAACGGTGTCCAAAGTGATTTGAACCCAGAACTTTTTTAGGTATTTTTGGAGATAAGCGCCAAGCTGGGCTCCGTTACCCCGCAGTGACAGAGAGGGCTGGAGTTGTTATAGAAACTGAGTCACTTGCCAGAGACCCAGGCAGGAAACATGGTCACTGTAAGAGCCAGAGCACCCAGCCAGAGCTGAGGAATTTGCCTATTTTCTGCCAACTCCTTGCATGGAACAGAAAAACAAAGTAACATGAAACACGGCCCTCGGTGCTGGCACAGGCCTGGAAAGGAGGCCTTGCCAGCCAAAGCTGTTTCCTTCCTCTGAAAAGGTGACCACCCTACTTTTTGATCACAAAAATACGTGTCTCTGTTGCACAGACTGATTTGCAGGTTCGTGGCCACCCCAATTGTGCTCAGAGAAGCAAATAAAAATGATGGAATTACCCCTGTTCTCTAATAATAATTCCAATGAGCAAAGGTCTAGGGAAATAACCTGCAGAACAGAGCTCAGCTGGCCCCAGAACATCATTTATGACCTGCCATGGCTACTGTAAATCCAACTGGAGCGATGCTGTGGTTGTGAGTGTCAGTGAAAGGCATCCGAAATCTGTGAGATTTTCCTCGAAATCCTATTTACATGTCAAAAATAATAATTTTTTAAAAAATAGGAAGAGCGTGTGATTCTGCAACTAACAGATACTTTAAAAAGAGAAATTTACATGGCACCTTTATCAGCTTATTAAAATAATTCCTTGGAATGTGTTCCAAAGAACGAGTGACACTGACTGCTCCAGGATATCCCGTTAATCCCTCACAGAAGAACCTGTGGCTTCCCTCCACGAGCACATTCTCCAAACCTTTGGCTGAGAATCCTTCCATCTACATTTTAGATATTCAAGTTAGGAGCAGATCCATTTAAGAGTCACGAATTTACTCTCTGCTGGCAGCAGAGTTGGGGATCTCACTTGGGATGAGCTCAGCCCTGGATTCAGGGAGTTGTTTGAACCCTAAATGCCAGGCAGGAAAGCGAAGGGAGAATTTGAGGAGCAGAATCATTATCAGAACACATCAGCTCGATGCTGGGAGCTGCTAACAACGTCGTAAAACAAATGTGTGCATCTTCCAGGGGGATTTTCCCAGAATGATGGTGTGCTCTGGCCTTGCACTGCTCGTGAAGGCCACCCCAGAAGTTGATGGTTTACGGTAGTTGAAGTGGGATTAGCCCTCATGAAAGACTCAGGAATACTTTTTCTCAGTGAAAGTTTACAATAATATTTTAAAGACTCTCAACCAACACCCACACTTAAGCTTTGAAAACAGATAATGCATTTTTAATGGGATTGCACATCTGACAAGGAATTTGACTAATTCCTCTGATAGCAGACAGCTTCCTCCCCATAATTCATCTCAAAAGGATCAAAAATCAAAACACTCCCTGCCATCTTTGGAATGGCCCCCTCCGCCCCGGCCGCCTGGAAAGGATCAGATCAATTCCAGCAATTCAATGGCAGGAGAATGGAGCCACAGATACCTGACGTCCCTTTGGTCTGTCCTACCAAAATAAGGGCTGGAGTCGAGCAGGGAAAGAGGGAAAAGCCTGCAGGACAAGGGTGTGTTGGGCTGCTGACACTGAGCCCATTGTTCCCATTTGGCCACCAGTGCTTCGGCTCTCCTGGTGTTGGTGCAGCTTCCAAAACCTTCCGAGCTGTTTGAATCACACCACATCTTCGTCTGGGGAACTACCAGGGGTGAAGCACCGGGAGGTGGCTGAATTCGAGGTGTTGTAAAAGGAAAAGCATGAGAGCTTTCTCTGGAATTTTTATAATTTGCCCAAATGAGGATTTCCTACTCATAATTGTGCGTTTTGCCATCGCTAAAGCCCTGCTCCAGAGGAGGGGACCAACCACTGCTGGCCACAATCACATGGCTGTGCCTTTAACACCACTCACAGCATAATCCCTTGTAGATGCTCCCCAACACAAACCCCAGCCAGGACTGTCAAGGCGTTTTTAGCATTTGTTCTGTTAAAAAACAAGAAAAAAAAACCCTGAGGTATTAGGGTGCACTAATCTTTAGAAAGGTTAATTTATTCATAGGGATTTTGACAGAGATGTATGGCTAGGCTGGAGTCCCAGGCACTTCTTCCCAAGGGGAACTGCTCGTGCAGAGCCTGACAGGAGGAGAGAGAGGCTTCAGAACAGCCCCAAACCACATCAGCGAGGGGCTCCCAAGTGTTCTGAGCACTGTGGGCAGCCCCTGCACCTCCCCCTGCTGCCACCAAACCTCAGCTGCCTGTTGATACAGCACAGCCACCCTGGCCACCACGGTCAGAGGAGCTCCAGACAGCAAAAGCATCTCTATCCCTCCCAAAAATCATAGATAATGAACCTCTTTCCCCTTTTACAGCAGGTGAAAAGGCAGCTCAGGGTGGTGTGAGCTGTGTCAGCAGGGGCTGGACAGCACACGAGGCTGCCCTGGGGAAAAACAGCTCTTCTCTCAGACATATCAGCCCAGGCTCTGTTTGATTCTCCACAATAATGTTTTTGGATTTCCAGACAACATCTTGGATGCTTGTTCTCAGATTGATGTTAGCAAGACTAAATGAAATCTGTTTTTCTGGATGTTTGGGGATCTCTTCTCCAAAAGCACCAGAATTTAAATCCGTGGATGCTCCAACAGGAGATATCTGCTAAAATAAACTGAATCCTTGAAATAAACACATTAGAGAGGCAGGGGGGCATCATTCTAAAGTATCTGATCATGTCCTATTTTTTCCACTGGGAACAGAGTCTACTCCATAAAAAGATCTCTTACAGATTAGAATCTCTTTACCATTCTAAATTTAGGTGGAGAGGATGTGGCAGGAACCAGCCAAACCTTGTCTCTGCAGAGGCCTCTGGGACCTGTCAGGACACTGCAGGAAGCCAAGATAACTGATTTGGCTACTTCTTTTTAATTTGCTTGGAGTCTGTGCAATTAAAACTAAAGTTTCCACGGGCTGCCAGGAAGGACAGAGCCAATTTGTGACTGCCCTCCCCTTTCTGCAGCAATTCTTCAATGTCAAGAACACCTGAGCTGATTCTTTCAGGCTCTTGACCCACAAAGCAACTTAATCCTGCTGGTAGGTGGGCTGGGGAACCACATCCCAGACTGTCCTGGTGAGGATGCAGCCAGCAGAGCCAGGAAAATGAGCCTTTCCCTTTTTCCCATTGGGTTTGGAGCACTGTGTCCAGTTTGGGGCTCACCAAAGGACTAAAGGACCAAAGGACAGGGGCTGGAGTGTGACTTAGAGGGAGAACTGGAGAGAGGTGACTCTTTTTGGCCCAAGGAGAAGGCAAAGGGGAGACCTCAGCGCTGGTTGTGAGCAGCGGATGCAGAGATGGGACCAGGCTGTCCTTGGAGAAGAGGGGCAGCAGGGTGGGGGCACCAGGCAGCAGCTGGAAGGTGGAATTTCCAAATACACATCAGGACAGCAGTCAAATACCAGAACAGGCTGCCCAGAGAGGTCCTGCAGGCTCTGCCCTTGGCGGTGTTGAAGCCACAGCCCTGAGCAACCCGACCTAAGTGGAGCTCCTTGACCACCAGGCTGGAACAGAGGATTTCCAGAGCTCCATTGCAACCAGGGCTCTGGAATTCCATGATTTCTTTCAGTGGCTGTCCCTGACACGCTGGACACATGAAATGCCTCCCCACACAGAGCCAAGCACCGCTGGGAGTGCTGCATATTTGAATTGTGCTACAGCAAAGCAACCTCTTATTCCCACAAAAAAAAAGAGGGTTTTTCCTGAGCTGCCTGTGCAGAGCCCTTGCCTGGAGCAGGATCTCAAACCAGCAGAGCACAAATCATCCCTGAGTGAAGAGCTCACCCCAGAGCTCCCACGTCCCTCCTCTCACAGCCATAGTTTTTCCATCAGTCTCTTATTTCCACTCCAAACATTTCCCAACATCTCCCCCAGCACCAAAATCAGAAATGGCTCATCTGCAGCTCACCTGGTTTGGTCTCCACCTCCATTTCTGGCACGGCAAAGGACAAGGGACCAGCTCAGCTCGCCCGAGCCAAAAGCAATAATGCTCTGCTGACCAGAGCTAGTTAACTGCTAGTTTAGATTATTAACCTCTTGCACTTAATGAGAGTCCTGAGGCTGCTTAAGCCACAGACTAAATTTCCCCTAACCACAAACATGGAATCCTCATTAATATGAATCCAAGACACTTTCCCAGGAAGAAATAATTTGTAGAATGTAGAATCTACCCAGAAGCAAATGATGCTGGATTTAGAAGTATGTTTGAAACTTCTGCAGTTCAGTTTAATTTGTCCCCAAGGACAAGGAGGAAGGTCTGGATCACGAAATGGATTTTTATTTTTAATTGCCAGGTGTCACCAGACCTTAGCAAGAAAGATTTCTGATGTTTTCCCCAACACCCCCAAATACATGTAATTATTTTCTGGGGGATTTTACTTGAAAAACGATCTATTTCTGACTGAATTTAAGCCTATGTTATGCAAACAGTAAACCAGCTTGTTTGAAAGTAATCTGTACCCAAGGGCTAGCAGAGGAATAAAAATAAATAAAGTATGAGAGGTTTTACAAAACCACAGACACCACCAGGTTTTCCAGGTCTGAGGGAAGAAAATCTCGTTCTGCAGACTCCCTCTCACATCTTGGCAAGCGGGAGTTTTTAAGATGCGTTACAATCGATCCCCGGGTCGAGTTTCGCAGCCATCAGCACCTGCTCCCTCTGAAGTGGAACGTGGCCGTGTCCAGCAGCAAAGCAGCGAGGACAGGAAGCCAAATTTATGGCATTAATTTGAAACTCCAGCAGGGAAGGGCTGGGCAGCGCAGGGCCGCTCGTTGGCACCCAGCTGTGGGTGTCGCCACCACTCAGCACAACGCTGAGGCTCTGGGAATTCCTGAATGGCCACGAGTGGTCAAAGCTCCTCTGTTTCCCTGGATGCCCCAAGTGACTCGGTTTGAACACAGCTCTGGTGCTGTCAGGACCATCAGCCCCATCCTCCTGAGCTCCTGCAGTGGCTCCCGAGCCGAACCTGGGCACAGAGCAGGACCTGGGCAGGGCCGAGGGCTGGCACATCCCTGCCAGGTGCTTTCATCTCCGCAGGTGTTCTGACCTGCCCCAGCTTTGAAGCGCCAGGCCAGCCTTTCCCAGGGTGGGATTAAGCTGTAACAGGACCAGGGGGTCGCTTTCCCCATTGTTCTGCCCATTGTCTGAAATCCAACCCCGTCCTGGAACCTCAAAGGGCAGCGGAGCCGGGTGAAACCCGAGCATCGCAGGAGGTGGGGGCATTTCTCCGAACCAGGGCTGGATCTTTAACTTGCACTGCCAAGAGGGGGAACCGTGGTTCGGGAACGCATCCCCCCCGATGGAATCAGCAGCACAACTGCCGTGGAATCCGGTGGAATCCACATCCTGGAAAGCGTCAGTGTGTAATGCATTATCCCCTGGTGCCTGAGCTACTGTGCTGGCAAAAGCTTTTCCTGACGACAATCACATCCCCCCAGCCCCTCACACACACTGGTTTGCATTACAGAAAACATGGAACAACAGAAAGCCGATTTCTCCGGGCTGCAATTGGGTTTGGATTTATTCCAAGCTGTCACTATCTCACAATCTCCTTCCAGGAGTTCCCACTCGCTCCTCCCGTATCAATCGACTTTTATGTTGGTATCTTGTTTTAATCTTTTCTGTCACACGGATGCAAGTGCAGCAGCAGGAGCAGATGGGGCTCAGTTTTGTGTATCACAAGGCTGGGCCATAATGCAGTTAAAGAGTTCTCTCCGATATGTTTGGCTCCTATATATGCAGTGTTTTTCATCAGCTCTATTTCTGGTTTGGTTCAAATTTGAAGGATCAGTGGGACAATTCTTCCTCTCTCTAATTTAACATTACTTTTTTAGATATAGTACCTGCCAGTTATTCGACGTTCATATTTTTTTCTGTAATAAATGTGGTTTGTTATAAAACACAGATATTTTAATTTCAATTCACAAGATAATTGTTTCATTATTGCTTGGCACGGGGATGTGTTGAATTCCCCAAAATGTAGGAACCCCAAATTTCTGCCAGCTGTACCCATGGGGTTTGTTCTTTCGGGTAAGTCAGACCCGAGCCAAGGAAGGGCTGCTGCCACCCCTGCTGTACAGCCCCTTCTGTCCATAGAAATAAATATTCCAATATTATTCCAGAGTCTGTTGATAAGGAGAATTCATGAAGTTCATGTCAAACCACAGATGGTGCAGCAGAGAACTTAAACAGGAGCCCACCACACAATGGCAAGGAATAATGGACTCTGCAGGTTTCATTGCTGGTGGTCATCCCTAGCTCAAGTGACAAATAAATTCCTCAGGCTTCCACCTCTTCCTGAAATCCAAGAGCTTGCAGGGATCAGCAGGGATCAGGACAAGCCATCGAGTGCTGCCCAGGCATCCCAGCAATGGGAGCTGCTCAGCTTTCCCTCCCTTCCGGGGACACAAAGTGGTGTCACCCTGACTGTTCCCTCCCTTGCACTCCCTTACATGTTTGAAATGTCATTTTGGTGTGAGTTCACCTCCCAGAGTGGGACTCTGCCAGACTTCCCCTCATTTTTTGGATGGTAAAAGTGACTTCCCAGCATCATTTAAAATCAACAGTTTTCACCAGCAAGGTGTAAAATCCCCCTGGTGCCATTCAGAATCTACAAGAGCTTAATATGCAAATAATCACAATAATCACAACCTCTTTTCTGCCTGTTCAGATATCACCAGGGCCCAAAACGTGATTTTTTCACAGCATTTTTCCTTCCTTTTAACCTTCTCTTGCTGATGTATCTGATCAGTTACATCAGGAAAAAACCTGTCTTTATTGCCTCATAAACAACCCCCTTTATAAGCACGACACGACCATTTCCATCCAGGTTCCTCTGCCTGGGCACAGTATCCGTGGGATCATGGAATATCCTGAGTTGCAGGGACCCACCTGGATGATCAAAGTCCAGCTCCTGGCCCTGCACAGGTCACCCCAAAATCCCACCCTGTGCCTGAGAGCGTTGGCCAAACACTTCTGGAACTGCCACTACTCCCAGCATTTAACAAATTCCGTGGAACATTCCATGGCCTGATGCAGGGACATAGACCCTCACCCTCAGCTCTGATACCTCCTTCTGACCTTTTTTCTTCTCTGAATACTGCAGAAAATAATGTTGGAGGCTCATTTTGCCACATCTGTCTCCATAACAACTCCGATACCTCTTTGATTTTCACTAAGTTTTCTTTTTTTTTCCTTTTTTTTTTTTGACGTTTTACACAGGACAGATGTTGTCACCACAGCTGCTCTTGTAAACAAGATATGGAGATGGTCTGGATTGGGTTACCTCGCTGAAATAGGCTAAAATAAATAAAAGGATGGTTGGTCTCTCTCGGATGAATTAGCTTGATTGGAAATGTCAGATTAAAAAGGCCTAAATAAACAGAGCTGGGCATCCACCCTTAATGGAGCCAAGAGCCCCGGACAAGTAGTAAAGATATAGAAAATGAAAGCCTGGATCACGGAATTATCCCTGCACAGACACAGCTGATAGGAAGGGAAGCATCTCCTAAACCCCAGGCTGAGGAGGGTCCTGGATTTACAGACACCACGGATTTAGCTAAAAGCTGTGCTGATTCTTCTTCCCTGCTAATAAATAATTTCACAGCAACGTAACAACATGAGTCAAGGGCACCTGGAGGTGAGAGACCCTCACTGCTGGCCCAGGGTGAGGTGGGATTTCTTCCAAGAGCTCTTCTTTGAGCGGGTTAAGTCCTTAAAAATCAAAGTTATTGCACTGATGCCTCCTTCCACAGGATCAGCCATGTTCTAGGATACTTACAGGGCTTTTGTGCTCATTTCTGTGCCATCACAAATCCTTCTGGCTGCTCTGAACTGCTGAGCCATCTTTGACATCAAACAATCCATTATCCTCCAGCTCCTATTTAACACATTTAAAAGCCCCACAGAAACTGTTCATGTGGTGCAATAGCAAAATACTGATAATTAAAGACTCGGGCTCTTTTTAGGGTACAGCCCTTTTGTACATTTAACACCTTGACCTGTTCAGACTGAAATTTTCAAAGTCTGTCTCAGACCAAGCTTCTTCCCCCCCAGAAAACCAGTCTGGGTTGGTCGGTTTGTACACAAATAAAACATAAAGAAAAGCATATTGTTTTGCCATGCTAAATAGCTTCTATAAATGGCACGGCCTGAAACATCCAGGAGGTTTAGATTTCAAGTTATTAGAAATTCCTGGATCCTGCGACTCTCCCCCAGTTAACAGCTCAGAACACAGAGCTACCTACACAAAGAATTTGGCCCACAGCAAACATATATTATTGTAAAGTTGTCTAGAAAATAGATGCTGTTCAGACCAGAAATTACCTTAAATGACTGTTGAGTTGACTGGGTTACAATATTTTAAGGATCATAAAAATAAATATAGTTGTCCAAACAGCGAGGAGCAGGGGGTTGCCAAGGAAAACACGCGGCGTGGAGGGTGCTTACCCCGGGTAGCACCGCGCTGCCTCGAGACTCCGAGGCCCAGGATGAAGTGGCTCTTTGTTCGGGCTGTGTGTTTAAAAATTGACGAGTGCTCCGTGGTATCAATCACGCCTGTCAGCCAGCACAAGTGCAGATCTGTTACACTTAAAGGCTTGTCAAACCAGACATGATTTAATTTGTCATTTTTCTCTCCCTCTCTCTCCGCGCAGCGTGCACGTGCTCTTCATTACTCTTCATCATCAGCAAAATGAATGCATTTTTTGTATAATTTTTTTTTTTTCTTCGCTCCGAAAGGGTGGAGGGATGGTTGTTTACCAATGACCCAGCACTTGTGAAGAGATCATAAGCAGCTGTTCCCTACATGCCCTCACGATCCGAGAATTTAACTGAAGCCATGGGAGGAGTGGGAGACGAGAAGGGGCTTTTGGGGCCATTTTTTTCAATAGACAAAGGCCCCAGTCCCGCACAGCTCTGCAGGAACAGAGTCTCTGGAGCTTGTCCTGCTTTCTATTCCTCCATTAAATTTCCCTCTTCAAACTTCTCTGAAAGAAGTTTTAATGTGGTGCCTTCACGGTGTGGTTTTGGGAGCACAATTGTCAGAGTTTTGTCCACTTCAGGACTGCAAGGTTTAATTTAAAAACTTTCTGCTTTCCCCATGAGCGTGGTTTATTTCATTCTCAGGAGAAGCTCTACCTGTTGCCATAATCCAGAGAGAAAAGCAGATACACAAAATATCAGAATGTTTTGGGGGAAAAGGTTAACTCCTTTGTTTCACAGTTCAGGGAGGATTTTTTCCATTTAAGATAAAGAATGGAGGATAAGGGAGAAAACAAACAACATAGAGCGAAATACATTACAATTGGAGAAAGAAATAAAACCTATTGATAAACATCGTTTTGAAATAGATGAGGAACCTGAAGCTACATCCTCTAAAAAACTTTGAGATACCTGGCAGTGCTATTACATCCTTTTCCTTCGAAGCAAGACTAAACCAATTATAAAGTTCTTAACTCTGGGCAGAATTCCAAGTATTTTTTGAAACAGGTAAATCCCCTCTGCTGCTGCCAGTGGGAGATGATGCCCCAGAGTTGGCCAAGGATGCCAGTTTGGCATAATAACATTATTTTGAAGAAATAATAATAATAGTAATAGTAATAGTAATAGTAATAATAATAATAATAATAATAATAATTTGATAGAATAAAGCTTTGAGATCCTTCTAAAGAGCTCTCAGCAGAGCCAAGGCTGTGTGGGGCTTGTCTTCAGCACTTCATAGAAACGGATGTTTCCTCTGTTTATAGAGGAGAAAACCAGAACATCTCTAGAAGGAGGGAATGTCACAGGTCACCCATCTGTAAAAAAAGGACTAAAAACTCTGGAACAATACTGCAGGAAAAACAAATCTGCTCCAAATGGGACTAGAACACCCCAATCCTGGGCCAAAGCCATTGCCTGAGCTCAGCAGTGCAGGAATCGAGGTGCATCTTTCAATTAACATTTCATTCCCTGTGAGAGGTTGGATAGGAAACCCTAAAACCCAGGTTTTTTTACTTTTAAGACCCATTTTTTGTGCCATAAAGGAGCTGTTTGCCTTCTGCAAACACCTTCCCCCTGCAGCCAGCACCAGCCCAGCTCAGGAGGAGATGTCATGAGGAACTCCTTCCAAGCACAACAATGACAGTCCTGTCTCCCACGAAGGAAAGTCAAACCCAAGTCTCACTTATTCCCACATTTCCTCTGGAAAGATTCCGCAGGTCCCCACTGCAAGGGAGCTTGAATTAAGCTCAGTGTAAACGAGGAAACTCTGCCATGGTCCATCAGCAAGGTCAGATCAGCAAGGCCCCATCAGCAAAGCGCAAAGATTTTAAAAACAGGCACCTCAATAACTGCAGTGAAACTCGATTTATTCTGGCCCACGGTGGTCCAGAGTGATCTCCATGCTCTGAGCAGGAGGAATCCTTTCTGCAGAGCACACATTAACTTGCAGGCCTTATCTCTCTCCAAATAACTCCTGTGTCAGAGGCACAGAGGCACAGATTCATCCGAGGATTAGGTTCTGTGTTACCCACTTGAACTGAATTTCTGTTGGTGGCGCATGAAGAGTCTCAAATTCCCAATATCTAAGAAAGAGAAGGGACCAACGAGGAAAATTGCATCCCCGAATGACAAGGAACCTGTATAACATACATTAAGTGCAAGCAAGTCAAATAATAGCAATCCCAAGTAGTTTTTCCATGGTTTTCCATGGCACAAGGCACAGCCAGCCCCAGCGTCCAGGTACCAACTTGTCCTTCTAAAGGGCCGGTTCTGAGAGAGCAGCAACGCCCCAGGACCCCTCCAGACAGCAGGGGATTCTCCTGGTGGCAGTTCCCAGTGAAGGATCACTGATCCATGGAGACAAAACCCAAATCCAGGGGCCAACCACTGAGCTGCAGCCTTGGGTTTGGCCTGGAGCCCCTTTCCAAGCATCCCATCTGCAGGAGAGCAGATACAGGGCTCCAGGAAGCTCCGGCCTCATAAAGCATCTCAGGACTGATGTTCCTGGGGCAGCCAAGAGCAGCAGTGGGGAGCCCCAAGGCCACTGAGCCTCCAGCACATGCTCCAGGGGCTTTCTGAACCCAGTCCCGAATCCTGCTTTCCCTATTAATGTGAATGGTCCTATTGAATTCACTCGGACTGCTTGTGGGAATATGGAGAGAAAAGTTTGGCTCTGCTTTGGTAAACTAAACTTCAGGAAGTCTGAGTATACCATAACAAAGCCCCTAAAGCCAGCAAGCATCATGAAAGGAGCTTATTTCATTACTAAATCAATTTATGAGTACAAACACGGAGTTATCTGACTAAAATATGGATATTGCCCACTTGAAATACTGCACCTCAACCCCACTAAATGTCACCAACAGGCATCCCTGAAGGAAGCAGGCAGCATGCTGCCTTTGGATGTCCCAACTATAAATCAAGAGATTTCCTGAAGTCGGCCTGGAATAGTGGAGAGTAGCCAAAATTGCATGAAGTGCTATTTGTGTGCTGTTAGTTGTGGGGTGGGAGCGGGGAGGAGTGTGGGAAGGAAAAAGGGGAAGAAGGAAAACCACTTTCTTAATAGTTCCTACAATGTTTGGAAAACATTCGTTCACAGCATCCATTTATCAGGCTTCCATGTAATAACTCCAGGCCAAAAAAAAAAAAAAAAACCCAAAAAAGAGGCTGGAGGGAGGTAGGTGGGGGAGAGGAAAACAGGGATAGCGGGTTTTCACGGGGAAGCATTGGAATGTTGTCAATGTTTCCATGTAGAAGAAATCCTGTAACTACAAAGTGCTGTTTGTGCCCCAGTGCCACTCAGAGGTAGCAGATGATGTCAACTGGTTCTGCTCAGTGGTTTCACCTCGGAACAACAGCCCAGTCTTAGAACTTTTCAGATTTTTACACTCAGCCAACTGCAGCCTCTCACACCTTGATGAGTCCAAATCCACTTCAGGAATATCCATGGTGTCATTTCCACGGCTGGAAAAACCCGGCAGATCCTGGACTCTTGGAGACCCCTGTGAGCTGCAGCTGGAGCATTCCAGGTTCTGTGCTAAGAAAGGGATTCTGTGATATCTCGAGGTGATGTGTGCATTAAAAAGGGATATTTATGGAAGAAAACATCCCCACTGCACACACAGGGCTCCACACCAAGGGCCAGCCCTGCAGTTTGTTCTTTTCCTTGACTGAAACATCCCACAGCCATCCCACGGCCCGGTGGGATCCTACAGGGACAGTTGGCCTTTCCCAACATGAAAAATGAAAAGGCACTGAGCAATCAGCCCCAGGATCTGATTTCATTGTGAATTTGAAAAATGCAGCAGGAACCAGGACACGGAAATCCACACGTGTGGAGCTGAGGACAGGGGATGAGAGCAAGGCGTGATCAGACACCGGGGCTGCCGGGAGGGCCCTCCCCTGCCGAGCCCCGAGAGCAGCTCGGATGCAAAAATGCTGCAGCAACTGAGAAAGACGGATCCCCCTGCAGCTCCAGCTCCCATTCTTGTCCTCATATTTTAGCTGAACATGCTCGTGGTTGCCTTTTAATGTTTCTAGCTGAGAGAACATTTTCATGAAGCACAACAAAACAGAAATATCTCGTTGGGAATCCCTGTCGGCGCGATGGTTTTGATTAGTGCTAATGTTTTTCTGGCTGGCTGTGAAAATGCATTTAACTCTAATTGACTGGGCATTGTAATTCCAAAGCTTTCTGCAACAAAAACCCACCGAGTGACAATCTGATACAGAAATCTGGCAAAAGATGATGTCTCTTGCTCCTCAGAGAGAAGTTTAATGGAATAAAAATATTGATCTAATATAGAAAGATTGGATATACATTTTCCTGTAACTTTCAGTATTGTCAAGGGGCTGAGGGAGAAAATTCTTAACATGGAAACCTTTTCATATTTGGAATAATTTCCTCTTCAAGGAAATGGTGTAATTGTAATTTCAGCACTGCAAACCAGACAAAGCACCGAGGGCTGTGCCAAAGAGTGCAGCTCTGCACCAGCTGACTCCAGCCCATCTTCCCCAATTCCAATTTCTGTGATTCTGTTATTTCCTTTTTCACTGAAACTGGAAAAGCAGTGGGGAGGGAGGCAGGAGGAGGAAAGCAGCAGAATTTCCTCCCTGGGATCACAGTTACACCAGCGCTGGATTCAGCCAGGCAGAGATGGACTCAAACACCATTTCCCATTTCCTGAAGAGCTCCTTTTCATGGGAGCCATGAGGAAACCACGTGTTTGCCCAACTCAGCCTCAGAACTGGAAAAAACACAAGCCTGGGTGATTCTCACACTGTAAATTTCAGCGGGGACTTTTTAAATAATGCCCTAAATTGGATCTTCTTGTGGGAAAAATAAATCTGTCAAGAGAAGAGGCTTTTAATTTGTGAAGCCAGGAGCTCAGCTGTGCAGCAACAGTGACACCATCAACTCGGTTGTGGGAGTTGATACTAAACTGGGAGGGGTTCAGGGAGATGCAAACAGCACTGACTGGACGGCACCAGGGACTGTCCCCTGCTCTCCCTTCACTTCTAGGGATGGGGTGTCCACAACTTCTCTTCATTTTAACCACAGCAAAAGTTGGGGATGGTTTTGAAAGGGAAAAGGAAAAAAAAAAAAAAAGAAAAAAAAGACAGGAAAAAAAAAGAACAACCCAAAAGAACACTGCGGATAAGGGAAAAAAATCGCAGCATCGAATCAATTAATGCGAGCTCTTCCGAACTTCCATGCAAGCTTTGCCTTCAATTAGCATGATCTCACTGAACCCTCTTGTGTAGGCCTGGAGCAAAAGCAATGGAAACTTTCTCCCTTCTTGTTTTAATCTTTCACCAAGTCCTGACTTTCGCCTCCAGCCCGTCTAATTGAAACTAATCTTCGCGGGCGAGGCCTGTCTCTTTCCCTTAATCCCTCTCTAAGGAAGCTCACATGGTCCCAATTACAGCCACACCGGCCCCTTTTATTCCCCTCCTCGGCTCCTTCTGCCAGTTTCATTTCTTGAAAGTTTGCATTATTAACTCCATGCTTGCGAGTTCCTGTCTGTCACGGGGGCCTCGAGATGTTATCGGCGCTCGCCGCTGTCTAAGGTTACCATGAAAGCATTTTATGGATTACATTCTGCGAGGAGGCGATAGAGGCCACGATAGCCCAGCACAGTGGCGAGCTTCAGAGCAGCCCAGGGCCGCAATAAATGGCAGGCCAGGCAAGTGTTTATCTTGGATTTAAGTGTATACCTGCTCAGTTATCTGCAGGCACGGACAATAAGAGCTAAGAAGGGAGCGCTGGCGCTCCCCGCGAGCGGCTCACAGATATGCTTTTGAGATGGGCGCTCCTGCCCTGGGAGGAAGGCAGGACACGGAGAGGAGCCCAGCTCAAGAATGTGTTTAACATTACAGAGTTAATGAGGTTAGAGGAAGGCAAAGATAGCCCTCGCTGGTTCCCAAGCTGGCTCCTAATCCCAAGGCAAAGCCTAGCCCACTAATACCGAAGCTCAAGCAATTTATTAAAAATAGACAATTTTCTTTCTCTTCCTTTTTTTTTTTTTCTCTACACTTCCCTCTCATAACTTGCAGACTCCCAGGGAATAACTCCTGTGTTCCAGGATTTCTTGCTGGCTTGCACAGCTTCAAAGCCAGGAATCCATGGTGGTGGTTGCCCCCCTGAACACATCTGAACTTCTCAGCACCGCCACAGTGACCTCCCTCCTCCCCATCCCCGAAGGCCACTCTGGATTTCTTGCAGCTTTCCAAGAATGACCCTCCCAGCCTCACAGTCCTTTCCAAGAAGTCACACAAGAGAAGGAAGTTTTCCTCCACAGCAGAGCAGATGAATCAGTGCTGAGCCAACCGGTGACAGGAAAATGAAGGGAAGGCATGTGTGGTCACATTAAATTGTAGGTGTGTTCTTCATAATCACCAGTGGTTCTACAGTTTGGGCTGTAAGCAACTGAAACCACCAAACCACTGCCAGGAACCAGATGTTACTGCCAGGGACAGATGTTCCCATCACCAAAACAAACACAATTCAACTCTGGAACCACCAGCCTGCCCATTTCTCATTCCGGGGAGATGGCATTTGAAGTCTCTCCTTTCTCTGGCCACGAGCACCAAAGATATTTAGTTGCCTAAAGAAAGTAGTGTTTTCTCATATTGTTTCCTTTCACTTTGGAGAAATATTCATTTTTGAACATTTTTAAGTGTTTTTATTTCAGTTTGATAAAGTTCAAAAGCAAAAAGTCATTTAAAATAGAAAGATGACAACTGCACTCTTAAAATTCCAAAACAACACATCTTGACAAACTCTAAGCATTTTTCCAAAACAAAATTCAAGTCAAGAACTGGTGAAAAACCATTCTCAAGAGGAAAAATGGCATTTTTAGGAAGAAATAATAACTTGCACATCTGGATAATGAATTCTTGGCCAAGGCTAACTCATGGACTGGGATCCAGTGAGCAGCAGCTCCACCTGTAGCAGAGTCATAGTTGGATCCTCAAGGAATCAGCCGTGAGTAGAACTGTGACTGTTTCAGCTACTCCTGGGTGAAGCCTGCTCACATGTTGGCTTTTAGTCCTCCTAACCTTCCCTTACAGTGGAAATACAACATGGGCTTTTCTCCAGTGGGTTTTTTCAGCATGGAAATCCTCATGACTCATTATTTCCCTCTCTTTCAGAAGACGCTTTCAATAAATGCCTGAAAATCTCTCCCTTCAATAACAAAAGTGGTTTTGCCTTCTCCAGTTGAGAGTCAACCTTGGAAACCTCTCACACCTCCATATTTTGAATGAAAGGAATGATAAAATAATGACATAATTGAGCTTTCTTAAAGTCTAACCAGTAGAGGTGCTGCACTAGTTTGGTGCAGTATCTTTTTAAGTTTGCCCCACCAATATAGATTTTAAAAAGAGAAAACACATCAATACACGCCTACATCCACCTGGATGTCTCTATCCTCTCTCCTGGCAGATTATGTGGTCTCTGAACACATTTATTCCACCTCCTTTTGGCCTGGAAAGCAGAGTCAGCAAGAAACCCCCACACTGCAACCTCTGGTTTGCTGCTGAATTTCTCACCTGCGAGCTGAGGAATAAAAACTCATAGCACAACACCACCCATTTATGGCACAGCAAGAATAGGTCGTTCTTTTCCTTTGCCCGGTATATTTATGAGGACTTGGAGAATGATTAACTGAGGGGGAGAGTGGAAATGAATCCTTCTAAACAGCGAGGCTTTGGATTCTCCAACCAAACGAATGGCTCTTGTTCCAGATTTACAACCTTCCCACAGCCTGGCTGGGATGAGGGATAGCCTATCTTCGTCCTATTAAAGAATTTATTGGGACTATTTATCACCAAAGTAACATAACAAGGCTTGAGGAGGTTGGGAATAATGGGAGGAGAGCAGCCAACACTGTCCCAGCTGTTCACTTGCCCAAATACTGCAGAGCTGAAGGGGGGGTGGCACCTGCTCCGAGGGGAAAGTGTCACAGGAGAGTGGCTGGATGGGAGAAAGTCCAGAGTCCAAAGGTGGGCATATGAAGGGAACAGTTCCAAAAAGAGGGATAGAGAATATATCTGTGTGCACTTGCACCTCTGGTTTTCCCTCTTTTTTTCCCAGGCTTGATGTTGGGGAGGGAAATAGATTTGCAAGAGGGTGTTTAGGTGGACTAATGAGGTTATTCCCCATGGAGAAAGAACCGCTCCAACAGCTGAGTCAGACCCTGGAGATGCCCCATCCCTAGAAGTGTCCTAGGCCAGGTTGGACAGGGCTTGGAGCACCCTGGTCTGGTGGAAGGTGTCCTGGCCCACGGCAGGGGGATGGAATGAGATGATCTTTAAGGTCCCTTCCAACCCAAACCATTCCATGATTCCATGTTACCCATAGCAGAAGGAACTTTTAGCAAACAAACAGCAATGCTGAGCGAGCAGCGAGTGCTCCGGATCTGAGGGGAGCTCCCCAAGGATGTCCTAGGAGCCATACAATATTCCACACACTGCTGACTTGGATTTCTCCAGTTTTCAACTGTGGAACCGTCAGAATTACAGTTGCCTTTCAGACTTTTCAGATTGGGAACAAAGCTTGAGCCCAGGACATGAGGAGTTCAAAAATTCACTCCATCCTTTGAGCTGAAAATGTCCCTCCTGAAAGAAACATCCCCATCTCCTTAAAGAGACTCCTGCTAGATGAGTTTTCCTCTTTGCAGAGGTTCCATCCTGATGGCAGCTCCAACCCAGGGAATCAGGAGCAATCATGGATTGGCTCCAGAGCCTCTGCGTGTAACTGAGATCAGCCCGTTCCACTTTGGAAGCAGGCTGTCAGTAAATGTCATATTTTATTTTGCTTCTGAAATCCAAATATGGCAACACACGCTCTGCTAGCAGGCCAGAAAGAATTCTAACTGCATTTTGCTGAAAGCAATGTTGATTTGGATTTAGCCTAGCACCGCTTGTACAACTGAATTACACTGAATTTGTTCTAAGCAGCTGCGACATGAAGATCTTTACACACACACACACACACACACAGTTTCTTCTGGCTGGAATGAAACTGCAGCTGATGCTCAGGGGAAAGGCAGCTCCTCTCAAAAGCACAGGAAGTCTCTATCCACCCTCTCCAGGCCTCAGGAGCCAGTGAAGTAAGTGAGAAGGGAGAATTCCTAGACAGTTGTAGGTGATCCAATACCAGGTTGGTCTCAGGGAGCAGAACCTCCATGGGTACCTGGGAGCTCAGTCAGTCTCCAGCCAACCAAAACCCTGGGTTTCACAGCACGTCCACTCCCCTGGCACAAGCCCTTGGCGTTCCAGCCCAACCCACAGGCTGAGGACACCAGGCAAATTCGAGGTGAGAAGTTTGCCAGAGAGGGCAAAGCCCAAAGACGATGGGCACCACTGCAGCAAATGCAGGGGCTGGAATGTAAAGAGGAAATCAGCAGGGCTGGGCTGGACTCAGACATCTGGAACAGCTGCAGAGGCATCCACGGGCTCAAGGCTCACACACCTTCCCAGAGCGGTGTGGCTGAGCAGAACAGCAGGAGGCAGATGTGGCAGGTCTGCATGTGAGAGCCATGCAAACCACCTGAGTTGTTCTGGGTTTCTACTGCTCTGCAGAGACCTGGCAGCTGGTGGAAACGGAATGGGACGATTCCCTGAGCACAGGAGAAGGCTGTTCCCTTCTTCATGGGCAGAACTATGAGAAACAGACCTCTAGAAACGCTCCAGGTTTTGATGGGAACTTCCTCCCTCCATGGAGAGCTCTGCCATGGAGCAGTTGCGCTTCGAGGGCTCAGTTCAAACACTGCCTATAGCTCACAACGTTCCGATGGGGTTTAGGTCAGGTCTAACATCTCTGGGGCAGCAGTTCCTCTCTTTCCACAACGTATTTCTGTTCCATAGTCCAAAGAGTTCCAGGAAACTTCACGGGGTCATGCCCCAGTCTGAGCCAGAGTCTGCTCCCAGAATAGGATCCCAGGTCTGCCAGCTTTGGACTCCCTTGGCTGTGGTGCCTCCACTGCTCTCCCTGAGCTGCTGTGTTGATCCCTGACACCTTTTCCTTCAGGAAAAATGAGTTACAAATCACCAGGCAGAGCCTGCTTGTGGCAGTTGGTTCTGGTTTAGGCACGAGGGTGGATGAGGGGGTCACTAATACGACAATGATGGTTTCTGTGTTCCCAGAACACAATCTCCAACCCAACTCACCAATGCCAGGGCTCCAAGTTCCCAAACCCATCTGCAGCAATCATTAAATAAACTCTTAACTGTGTCTTCTGTAGCTTTTAATAGACTGGAGTACTTATACTGTCAGTTTTTACTGGGCAAGATGTAATTTTCCAATAAACACGACCTCTTCCAAAAAGCAGCACTTTCTGAACTTTTTCCAGAACCCAAAGGTTTTGGCTGCAGCTGCAGCAATGGGAATCAAATTAGAAAAACAAAAATCCCTCCTTTCACTCCATGCTTCCAAATGTTTTTCCAGGGCTGAGACGAGAGGCGCGCTCACTGTTTGTTTCTGCTTCTGTTGGCTTTTAAAAGTACGGGAGGATGAAGGAGCTGGGTGGCTGGGACTGGAACTTTCACAGCTTGCTTGTGTACGCAGTGCCATAACCTTTGTGTCTGGCTGGGAGCAGCTGCTCTGCCATTGTGCCCCTCTGCCTGACTGTAAACTGTGGGTGAATATGGAAAACAGACTGTGAGTGATGGTGACTAATTGGAGAACATCTTGGGGGGACACCCTGAACGTGTGGGAAATGTCAGCCAGCTGGAGGCTGCCTTGGAGCCCTCTGTGTTAGTGATGCCTTGAGAGGCCTCCTAGAAACAGAGACTAGACAGGAGGAAGGGAATAAAGGTGGGGATTTATTTGAAAGGCCTTCAAAGGTACCCCTGGGGAGCCAGAGGCCACTGCCAGGATGGACCCCGAGAGGGACGGCAGGGCACGAGTTCCTCACACTTTTACAGGTTTGGTTCATTTGCATATCAGGGTTAATTCTCCAATTAAAGCTTCAGTAAATGATGTCATTTCCCCTCTGCTTGCCCCCCTTAGAGGCTCTTTGGTTTATACTTTTTGGGCCTAGGACAGTCTGGGTGTGCTTGGAAAGCAAGCCCGGAGAGGCTTTGTTATGTCTACCTAGCACGAGAGAGCAGAAATTAACAGGCTACAAGAAACTTCAGAGTTACACACCAGGCAGTGCAGGGTTTGAAAAATACAAAAGTTAAAACCTAAGGCATCATTTGCAGGGCCCAGCAGAAACTTTGCAGATAAATGGCATAAGGAGCACCCCTTGTTTCAGCATCCTCCACCTTTAGTAACTGATAATTAATCTGTGAAATTTAGGTAGAAAGCTCTGACTTCCTCCAGGTCATTCAGAGCATCCCCGGCTAGAGGAGCCTCTGGCAGTGGTGAACTTGGATAAATCAGCTGCCCTTTCAACAAACAAACAAACAAACAAACAAACAAACAAACAAACAAAAACCCCAAACAATAAAAACATCAACACACACAACAAAAATCCTAAAAACACCTCCTTCATATTCTAAAATCTTTTCCCTGCTTCTGGTTCTCCCAGAGGGACTGACCTCTCCTAGAAAACTGTGGTGCTCCTGGCTTGGCATCACTGCCAGTGCCAGAGACACAGGGTGGGAGCCCCTGTTCAAAATCCCAGCAGATCCTGCATCCCAAAGGGAGAAGTTGCCCATTGGAAGGAGGGTTCCTGTTACAGAAACCAAGACTTGCACTGGGTGAAATATTAGGTTTGGTCAATTTTCAGACCACTGGCCAGTCATGGTGGTCCAGCTCATGTGGAAAGAATGGTGTTCCCACCTCAGACACAGTTTAGGATTTATCTGTCAAAGCCTTTCACTGCAGGTGATAAAGCCAAATAAATCCTGCAGGAGCCTCCAAATGAAACCTCTAAAATTTCTTTAGAATTACAGCTCTCCTGCATAAAAGACTAACGGGTCTGGAATAGTAAAATGTACTTTTTAATGGACATAAAAAGTGGATCAGCTCTTTTCTTAAATACAATTACACAACATATTCTAAAGGAAAGAAGATCTTACACTTAAAAATAAGAGATTAACATGAGTGGCCCAGAACAACCACCTTTAATAAAATATATATTTATATATAAATATAATGCTACTACTGCTGGCCTGTGGGATATGCCCACAGCAACTGCCATGCAACACATCCATGACATGTAGCAAATTACGATCATTAAAGCGTTGCAACTTTTGTCTAGGGAAGCCTCTAGAGCTGAGAATACGCAGGATTCTGTAGGAAATGGGAAGTCCTGGTTAAAACAGAGAGATTTGTGTGCAGGAGCCTCCTCAGGCCTGTGCAGTAACATCTCCACAGTCACTCTGCAGATGCTCTGTGCCCTCACGGCACAACACACGTTCAGAAACCTCCAGCAGCAGAGCCCCACAATGTCTCCCATTGTTCCCTCCAGCTCCCCTGGACCAGAACAATGGCTTGGTTGTAGTCCCAAGGAGCTGGGACATATCTGCTGTCTGTGTGCAGGGAGGGGAGCTCGGGGGAAACCCCGCTGTCCTCCTGGGTGCTGAAAAGCCTTTCATTTGCTCTGGCATCCAGGGCCCTCAGGTAACCAGGGACCATCTCTGAGCACATCTCCCTGGCACAGTGGCATGGGATTTCAGCTGCGTGGCCTGACGTGTCCATTCTGAATCTGAACACCACCAGGACCACGGGGAGGTGACCAGGGCTCAGAACCAGCTTGTGGAGATGGCCCATGATCAGCAGCGGGGTTGGGTTTTCCTGCTCGGCTCAGGAGCTCAGAAGGAGCTGGGGAAGGCTCTGGAGGAGCTCCATGTGCTCCTCAGGGGGGGCACAGGAGCCCGGCCATGCCCATGACCGGGGCTTCACCCCCGGTGCTCCAACAGAGCCATTTTGTTCCCCCGGCGTGGAGGGCGTCCAAACACCGAACGTTCAGCGAAGGCAGGAAGAGCGTTTGAAGCAAATTCTTGCAGAAATAAATGTGAATTTACTTAACTTACCATGTCTCCTGCTTTTCCCCTCAGCCCCCCCTTTTCCTTCCTACTGCTGTTCCTCAATAGCATCCCTCTCCTTTCCAAGTCATCCCTCACACTCACTGCTGTGTCCCCCGCTCCCTTTTGCCACCCACTGCCTGCTGCTTTATTTTCTTTTTAGAATTTCTTTCCCCTCCCTCCACCTCAGCACAGACTTCTTTCCAGGTGAGAATATTTTACCTAGCGACTCTGTTCAAACATGCTGGGAAAAAAAGCTCTGACTCTCACCATTTTTAGCCCCTCAGAACACACTCGCATAAAGCCACTCCTGCGAAAAGGCACCCACAGAACCAAACCTGCACGGAAATATTTGTTTCCTGTGTTCTTTCCTCTAAGTGGATCTGAGGTTTTATGGCTTTGTCAGCCACACAGATTTTTGTCCTGAGTTTCAGCACTTTGCATCAAGCCAGAGCTTTTGCCTGGCTGTGTTTACACATTAATTGGGTTTTCCTTTACAGCACGTTGTGGACCACAGGATGAACATTAGAAATACAAACCTCCAAAACCCCAAATTTTAAAACAATCTTTCAACAGTAATCTTGTGGGTTGAAGCCAATCTCATCACCTGGGGGCTGATTCCCTTTTTAAGGTTCCGTGGTGGGGCTGGGCCATCTCCAGGAAGAGCAAAGCACAAGATCTTGAGAATCTCCTCTCTGGAGAAGCACAGGGAGAAAGGACACGAGGTGAAAGTGGGAAAGTGCTTTTCCACACTTCAGAGTCCTGCATCGAGCCCCCACACCCCTCAGGGGCTGTGGGGACAGGGAACAGCCTCGCTGCTGTGTGGGAGAAAAAAGTTTCCTTTCCTATTCCTCACTTCTCTCGTTTTAGGGAAGTCCAAACTTCTCCATCCTCCACCCTGCCATGACTGAACACAGACACCTCACAACGGCCTCACCCTCTCCCTCTTGCCATCTAAATTCCCTAAAAAATGGGCTCAGAGGGAACATTTTCCAGAACAAAAATAGGAAGAGGACACATTCCCTGCTTGCCACCTGCCGAAACAATTCCCAGCACTCAAGTTTGCCCTGTATGGCAGCAACAAAAGCTCCTTTGCTACCCCCAAGGGTCTGGAAAGAGTTAAATCCTCCCTTGTTCAAGCTCCCAGGGCTTTTGGAGTGATATGTCCAGAATAATATCCAGGTTGCCATTAAGTATGTTATATTAATACTCTGTATTAAATTTTAATAAAGTGATTACGGAGGAGAAAAATTGTCCTTCAGATTAGGAAGGTATTAACGAGTTTGGGGGAGAAAAAAAAATCTTTCTTTTGAAAGAAGCATTTATCAGGCAGTTCCCAGGACACTGGTTATTCCTCAGAGCACTTCAGTGGGATGTTCAGAACCAGGGGGAGCCTCTACTTCAATAAAAATGGGAGATCCAGCAGCATCTCTTCATTTTAGTTCATCTAACATGGACTGCAAGTGTGTTCCCAAACCTAGAAAAGCACCTAATTCCAAGAGCCTGGTGATGGTTCCTCCCAGTTTTAATTATCAGTAAAGCACAGTGAGCCCATTGACTGGGCATTTTCTTTTCCTGACCCCATCCTTTCAGATACTGATGAAAAATAAACAAACAAACAAACAAAAAAACCCAACAGCCTTCTTTTGGCAAGGTTGCAAATCAAACTCAAGCCAGAGTTCAGCTGGATCCCAAAATCCCAGCTCCTTTGCCTCCGTGGGGATTTTTATGGTGTCCAGTTCTCCTCCAGACTACCTGGAAGGCTTCATATTTTCCAAAGGGAGGAAAATGCTTGTGCTGGAACAGCACTGGAACCATTGATCCCAGAGGCCCAGATCCTCCAGCAGCAGAAGGAAACAAAGGAGGCAGTGTTTTCTGGGAATGAGATGGAAGAAAAATAATTTTGGCTGAACCAGCACTTAGCAATGAAAACCCGTTTTGTCAGAAAATTCCCTGCTAAATCTACTGGTGGGAAAAATATAAATATCTTGTCCCATTGCTCTGAATCATCCCGATCCAAGACACAGCTGATCAGGGAGTATCACAGGGAGGTTCCTTCCCTGGAATGCCTCATGGCAGCAGCAGCAGAACAGTTTGTAAGGAAAAGCTCTTCTCAATTGCAAACACCATTCCTTAGAAATATTTCAGGAGAAGAAGAAGAGCAGATTCCAATTTTCTTTTGAAATTGCTTCTTGAGTTTTGTGTTACCAGCCTGAAGATGAAACTGGAAGGAATCAGATTTTTCAGCCTCACAGGATCACAGGAAGACACAGGAGGCATCTGGATATTGAGTTTAGTTTCATGGAAATCTTTCACTACATTTTCTTTATCCTATTTTCAAACAGAAAAGATTGAGCATTTCCCAAAGTGACAACTCCAAGCCCTGCTCTGGCTTTCTTATATGCACAGGCATTGATAAAAGGCACAAAAATAATGTTCAGTGCTAATTGCCAAGAGTTCCCTTAACTTCTTGTTTCCTTCAGGTGCACCTCGAAGACACATCAAACACAGCCAGGGCCAGCAGAGAGCCTGAACGAGTTCACTGTCTCTGCACTTTCATTAGCAGAAAAGCCACAGTTCATTTCCTAAAGAAAAAAAAAGGAAATTGAAGGGTTGGTTTTAATCTTGTCCTGGCCTGAGTGAATCCAAGAGCTGGAGCAAATGGGATCCCCGTAAATCTAGCGGCAGCCCCGGTGAAACCTTATCCAGGCCTTTTTTAGGAAGTACTTAGTGTAAGAAGTAGCAGAACTGGTTAGTGGAAACAGACCCTCTCCTCCTGCTGCAGCCGGGCCCTGCTGCTGTGACCCTGCCAGATGTGGCACCAGGGCCAGGGAGGGACCCTGCCATGGAATTAATCAGTTCCCATTTATTTAACCCCTCCCGTGCCCGTGCTGGGGGACTCTGCAGGGCACGGGAGGTTTCTGGGGCCATTCAAGGCGGAGAAAGGCACGGGCAAACCTTTCCTGCCCCCTGAGAGAACAGAAATCCAAGCAACCCATGAGATTTTGGGAAATCCCAGGCATCCTCAGAGCCTGGTCCAACGGTGCTCCCAGGAGCCCAAGGCTGGTGCTTGGAGCTGAGGGAATTTGTGACGACAAGGAAAGGAAACTCTGGGCTGTGCCTTCACCTGGGCAGTGTTTGCAGAGTTCCCAGCCCCAGGTCCCTGCTCGGACATGACTTCACACCCTGGAACTCATCCTTACACAGACCCACCTCCCACTCTGCCCCTGGAATAACTCCTGGAGCAGCTCTAATTCCACCTCCAAGCTGAGTTCCCTATCTGGCTTCTCCCAGACTCACACGCGGTGATTTCAGGGCTTGGGCAGCACAGTCCTGCCCTGCCCTGGGCCGTTCCCCACACCCCCTGCTCACATCCCACCCGTGCCTGCTGATCCCGGTGATCCCAGTGCCTGAACAGGCCAGGAATCTTTGGGATACAGGCAAAATCTGCTGCCATCCATGGGGGCAGAGGGTAAATCTAACCCTGCAAAAGCGCTGAGCTTACGCAGTCAGTGTGGTGGATGGAACACTGGAAAACAAAGAGATGCCCTGGAAGGGGAAAGGGGAAGTTGAAAGGAAAGCTTAGGAAGCAAAAAATGCACTTTTTGGGTGTAAGAGGAAGCTCTGGTATCTGCACTAATAACGAGCAGGAAAACTACTGTGCTCCCTCTTCCCACCTGTGCCTGAGCAGCATTATTTCAAGCTTCCTCATGTTGTGTTTTTTATTTAATTTTCCAGCAAACGCACTCTTTTATCATCCAGAACCGTGAAAGTAAATTAAGAAGAAATGGTTTTCTTTCAATTAGACTCACAGTTGCTTTGAGTAACTGCCTATAATTCTATTTAATGAAAAAATAAAATCATTATTCCAGCTCTCCCTGTGCCCTGACAAGCACACAGACGGGCCCCATTAGCAAGCACTGTAGATTTACTTAATTAGAAAAATATTTTGTTTTCTCCAATTTTTAAAAAAGGAGAGAGAGAAGGGGGGGAAAAAAAAGAAGCAAAAAAGAAACCTCCAGGCACAATATTAATCTAACCTGTTACCTGGTGCTTAATAACTTATAAACTAAAGGCATCTATCAATCTATAATTTAGTTTTCCCTTTGATCTGCTCCAGCCCTTGGCTCCCAGTCTGGCAGCTGCTGCTGTCTTATCCTTCCTGCTTCGCTTCCACGCATGAGGTCCCACACCCTGCCTGGGCTTTAATGGGATTTTTGGACACAGGACGCTGAGGTTGGAGGGTGCAGAAGAGCAGAACTTACACCTTGAGCTTGAGGAAATAACAGAACAACAGGAGGCAGCCCAGTGCCCAGCCTGGAAAAACCACCCACCCTCCATCCGTTTCCTTTAGGGTGATGCTCCCATCCCACTCTTGGCTGAGGGGTGGGAGACTTTCAGGAGGTGATCTGCAGCTGTCAGTGACTGCCTGGACTGGTTTCAACAGTTTGAGAACAAATCTTCTGCTCTCCAATTGTTTTGGTGAGCATTTCCACAGCAGAAGAGCCAAATATCAGCAGGACAATGAAAAGACACGACCACAACATGGGCCCAGCTGTGCCCAGCTCCAGTGTTCCCCATGCAGTGACAGTGCAAATGAGGGCATTCTCCAGGAACAAAAAGACCAAACCCCACATTTCTGACCACAAATCTCATGGAGCTTCTACTGCAGTGCTGGTAAAATCCAACAGAAATTCCAGTGGGGATCCTTGAGCATGGCCGTGTGCTTGGCACCAGGTGCCCGAGTTCCCCTGGCATTTATGGGTTCCTGGGAGCAATGCCCTCTCATTTTATCTGCATCTCCCTCTTTCCTGATGATTATTATTCCTCTGCAGAGGAATGAATGCCTCCAAGAAGGGGAAGTTTCAATTAGGACGCCGAAACCCTAAGCTGTAGTTTTATGGCTTTAAATTAACATATAGAGATTCGCTCTAGGTACCGTAACAAAATCAACATCCAGCCACGCTCTCTGATTACAGAGCTGATAAAGAATTTATGGAACATAGCACAGGAAGCTCTCTCTTTGCTGGCTGCCGTTCCAGGGGCAGTGCCCCTCGCTAGGAAATGATGGGGGCAGTGGCAAAGCAGATAAAACACACGGGGCTGACCCTCAGCTGCTGTAAATCACCCACTTCGCCCCCTTCCCGAGCCATGCAGGGCTCTGGAGCTGGCTGGAGTACTCCACCCTTGTCTCATGCAACAACTCCTTCCCCTTTCAGCGTTCACTGTCTTTTCTTTGCTAAAATTACACATTAACCCCCAAGGACTGCAGTTTTTCACTGTACCCTTTATAGCCACTCTCAGCCTGCCTGATCTGGGAACTTTCAGATTTTCACCCATCCCTACAAACCCTCTTGAATTAATAAGGGCCAGTGATGTGGCAGCAGATAAATTCAAATGTCAAAAATTAAAATATTTCTGTCTGTGAGGGAAAAAAGGGAAGAAGCAAAGACATTTAAGACATCTGAGCCCCCCAAATTAACTCCTTCACCCTGGATAGAAAAGTCTGGATTTTGCAAGCAGCCTTCTGGGGCAAGTTCTGTGCGCTGAACCCACAAGGCAGCGGCAGCTTCCCGCTTCTGTTTTCATCACGCCAAATAAAAATAAATAATAATTTAAGGGAATATTCCCAAACGGGCCCATTCCTGCCCTTTCCAGCAGTGCGCTGGTCCCCCCTGCTGGCGAGGGCCCGGCATGGCAGGGGTGGCACTGCGGGACCGAGGGTGACAATCAAGGCTGTGCCACCTTCTCAGCCGAATTTGGGTACAAACTCCTATTTCTTTACGCATCATAACCACGGCAATCTTCATCTTGATGAAGAGAATCCCTGGATTCCTGTGAAATGGGGAATTCAGCCCTGATTTTGGGCCAAAGCTGCGGTGGAAGGAGTTTTGTGGGATCCCAAATCTCCCAATGGAACACCAGGGATGCTCTGCAGCCACATCCCAGGAACTGCCTGGTTCCAGGCTTCAGGTCCGCCCGCTGTCCTGAATCAGCATCAACAATACCCAAACCCTCTCTTACAGATGTTTATCTGAGCCGTTCCCAAAATCCCTGGTGATAGATTCCACACCCTCCTCAGACAATTTGTTCCCATCTTCTGACAAAATTCCTGCTGCTTTCCATCAAATGATTGGCTCCTGCTCTAGTGAGGAGCTCTCCTGGCAGGCTAATGTGGAATAATTCCCAGAATGACATTTTATCCATGGGATAAGAACAGGGTGAGCCTCATCTGGAGATTTTACCCATTTAGGATCTTGGAAAAATCTCCTAAATCCAAATCCACACAGGTCACTGCACCTGCCACCAGCCAGAGTGGGCAGCAGCACCTACAAACCACAGCTTGCATTTCTCCTTCTTATTTGGATTTGCCTTCCTTGAATTATTATGTCCTTTACACCCAATTCCAGCCCTCCATTTAACTTCTGAGTGTTATTAAAAAAACCTTAAAAAGAAAAAAAAATTCTTCAAAATCTATGGGAGCTGGCTATTATTTCTATCATCATATAAATAATATAATTATTATTTATAGCGTAGTTGGGGTATGGAAGTATAACCACCTGCAAAAACAAACCAGAAACAACTCCACACACACAAAAAATACAATCGAATATTCAAATTATATCTAAATAATCAAACTATATCTTAGAACAGAAAATTTCTGCCAAAAAGGAAACAAAATGGGGGAAAAATGAAATAAATTAGTTTTTATTAAGAAATTCAGAATTTCTTAGGTAGATACTTAACAGGAAGGCTGAGAGAGCCTTGTGCAAGGCTGCCCAGAGCCTGAGTGTGCACAGGGGTGTGCAAGGGCACATCTGGGGGCCCCAAATTGCCCAAAACAAACCCAAAACAAGCCCAAAACAAGCCCAGCACTGCAGCAGGACCAGCACAGGGAGAACTCCCTCATCTGACTTCATTAATCCAACTCTTGCTCGTGTATCAAAGTGCAGCACGTTTTCTTGTAAAAATGATTAAGCTGCTAATTAAGCTGTTTATAACTTGTTTCCCTGGTTGCTAATGATAATTAACATGCAAATTAGCTGAGGGAAGAGAGGCACAGGGGTCCTCAGTTCATTACCAAGTTAATTACTGTTTGCATACTTAAACATAACAGTTATAAATGGTGGCATTTAATGTAATGGCCGAGATGATAATTATACCAACGACATTTTGAAAAGTCATTTCACTCTGTGCTATTTTTCTGGGTGATTGATGTTGCCACGGCTGGTTGATAAACTCACTGCAGACCCAGATGACTTGGAAACAGCACAACTAAACAAGTTATCCCTTAACAACATCCCCTTATCCCTGTTTGTTTGGAAAGCAGAGAAGGAATGAGGGGAAAGAAGAGCAGAAAGCTTCAATATTAGCAGAGGAGGGATAAAGTGGGCTGGTTAACAGTGTTTAATTTGAGCTGGCGACATTAACAGCTTCCCTTTTTTATCCCTCACGGTCTGTTATTCCAAGTTTCAGCAGTGCTGGGAGTCCCTTCTGAGGCTCAGCCCATCAAACTCATCACCATCCTCAGCCTCAAATGCTTGTATCCTAAATAACCATGGCAAGTAACATAGCACAGCACAGAAACGTGATGACTTTGTCACTTAGCACTGAGAAGAACAGAAGCAGAGGGCACGGTTATTTTATTGGAATGCCACTTGCTTAGCATATTGAGGAATTTGTTCAACCAAACCTGTTCCAGTGTCCCTTACTGGACACAGAAGTGCTGAGCCAGATGGAAAATCAGCCTAATTATGAGGGTGGGAAATCTGGGGTATTGGAGTGTTTTCATATCCAGAGGTTGGTCTTGGTCCCCAATCACACATGGCCCAACTGCTCCTGATTTCAGCACTTTGCATCTGGAAAATCCAGCAAAGCCAGGCTGGGAAATGCCAGTGGAATAACTCAGAGCAGGAAAAGACAAGATTACAGGGGGTGAATTTTGTAAGACTCAGCCACATCCTGACTGACTGGGTCAGATGATAAAATGACCAGGCTAAAACTTCTCTGGCCTGGGCCACCTTCCACCCACACATTTGAGAGATCTCTTAAACTCCAATTTAATGACTGGACATGGCACTCAGAGCTCTGGTCTGGGTGACAAGGCAGTGATCGGTCACAGGTTGGATTTTATGATCTTGGAAGCCTTTTCCAGCCTCATTATTTTGTGCTTTCAGCTGGAAATGTCTACCTTTGATCCTTTGTATCAGAGGATGCAGCATCAGAGGGGAGGGCAGGTGCGTGAATATCCTAAGGAAACATCATAGGGGAACCTCTTTCATTCACCCCACAGATTTTTATTCCAAGTCAGGCACACCCATCTGCCTGTGGAATAGGCAGATCCACTTCCCTGCCTCACACGGAGCCACTGCAGGACTCCCAGCACAAGGAGAACTGATTAAATTCTGCAACTGCACAGCTGAACCCCAGAGTCACAGCCCAGACGGCCACTGAGACAGCAAAGTCTGTGTGTGGTGACCTCCAGGTGCTTTCTGCTGTCACTGCTTTCATCTCCAGAACACAAACAAAGGGATTATTCCTTCTGCTAATGGAACAACCATGCTTTTCTTGGAACCTCGCTCAAGTGCATCCTAATCCTGCTCCTTATCGAGGATCCCTGCAATCCTTTGCAGTCATTCTTACTGGGTGAGCACAGATGAAAATAGTCCAGTGCATGGAGAGATCATCTTGGTTTTCTGTGCCCTTCCTGCACCCAGGGAGCACCAGGGGGTTGTGATTATCTGGTGAGCAGAAAAGTTTGACCAAAGAGCTGTCTAACGTATTCTGTAATAGGATTTTAAGTCCTGGAGAAAAGGAGGCTTAGAGGGGGACCTTATTTCTCCACAACTCCCTGACAGGAGGGTGCAACCAGCAGGGGCAAGTCAGGCTCTGCTCCCAGGGAAGAGGGACAGGATGAGAGTAAACAGCCTCAAGCTGTGCCAGGGGAGAGTCAGGGTGGACAGCAACAGGGATTTCTCCATGGAAAGGGTGGTCAGGCCTTGGAAGGGGCTGCCCAGGGAGGTTTGGAGTCCCCATCCCTAGAGGTGTCCAAGGAAGGACTGGAGGTGGCACTCAGAGCTCTGGGCTGGGGACAAGGTGGGGATTGGGCACAGGTTGGACTCTGACCCTGGAGATGTTTTCCAACCTCAATGATTCTGTGATAAAAACAGCACATAAAAGACTGAGAACACCCTGAAAATGGATATTTCCTACCAGACTGCATCAGGAAGCAGATCTGTCACCAACAACCCTTAGAGGTCTCCATCTGAACTTTGCTCAGACCCAAAGGAACAGCAGCAGCTGTGGGGACATGGGGACATGGTGCCACAGCCACAAATTCCCTCCATAAGAGAAGGAGGTCCTGCCTCAGGCTGACAACAGAGCTTCCAGGAGCCCAGCTCCCCCAACAGACTGAGGGCAGGGAACTGAAGATGCCCTGGGATGAAATTTCATCGTGTGGCTTCACACACCAGCAGCACTCCTCGGCCTCAGTGGGGAGGGCACTCGGTCACCCAGCCTGGATCATTTAGGACAAACATCTTCATTCCCCAGCCCAAATGTTTACACCGGCCTAAAGAGAGCAGAATTCGGTGTCTGCTCTCCAGCCCAGGTACGGCTCAGAGTGAAAAACAGTTGTCAAATAAATCAAAGATTTTTTTACATTATTAATACCCACTCCAGTACACTTCTTTCTGTCAAAGAAACATCATCTTCCTCTTCTTTTAAGCCAAATTTTCAACCCCAAATTGCTGGTTTCTCAGCCCTAGCTACACATGGCATTTAAAAGCCATAAGGGAAGGGACTTGCTACACTGAAGGCACTGAGAGCCTTTAAAAGAAATAAGTGCAAGATTTCTCAGCCCTGTCTCTGTCATGCTGTTGCAGGCAAGTGTTTGGGCACCTCCTGCTCCGCAAAGCAGGAAAAAACAGTTTGCAGACTTGGGCTGTGTTTACTCCCTCCTCGCCCACCTCCCTTTAAAAATTCATCAGTAATCAGAGCCATCCCGAGGAGCTGTCGTAGTAGAGTTACTATTTAATGAGTGTGAGCAGACTTAATATTTAATGTTAGATAAACATCTCCACACTTATCCCCCTGCCCCCTTCCCCGTGTTTTATGATCCTTTTCGGACAGGAGCTGGTTTTATCCACCCCACAGGACACACAGCAAATTGTCTGGGGGCTTGAGAAGGACCTTTAAGAGTCATTGCTGGTTCCACCTCTTACAACAATAGGTTTAAACACTGGGATCTACTCACACACTCAGGGATCACACCAGGGCACAGAGAAATATTCTCTTTTTCCACTGAGGTCCTTAGATGTTGCTCCTCTTATTTCTTCAAGGTCCAAAGTTAGGAACCTAAATTGATTTAAGTTTGATACACAATGTAAAATTGGTTGTGTTTTTATCAACTGAAGACAACAAAATGACATTTCATGAGGCTGCTGCCTTTCTGGCCAAGAACAGCATCCCTTAAACCACCCGAGTACAGCAGGGAGCACACGGGATCCTTATCCAAACCGGACTTTTCCAGCTGGAAATGATGGATGGAGGACACTGCCATCCTCACGTTCTCGGTATCTACAGGGCAAGACGTGGCTGGAAGCAACTTCCAGCCCACTCAGTCATGCAGCAAATTCAGATGATGGGTAATGATTTTTGCAGCCTGGCGCAGGCTCCGGCGGAGGCTCCGGTCCCGCTTTTATTCCCACAAGCTCTGCCTGAGCCTCCAAGGAGGGGCAGAGGCGTTTGATCAACCCAGCTCCCCTTAATGTGATTTCTATTTCAGAACTGCTTCTTTCGTGCCCTTGAGTCTTTCCTGGCAATATCACCTGTGGCCCGATGTGACAGCAATGCTAAATTATATCTTGATGGCTAATTAGGGTAATTAAAGTGAAAGTAATCAAATCAACGTAATGGGCAAACTCTTAATAAAATGTCAAAAAATCTCCATCCATCATAGAGGGTTTTTTTACTCTTTTGAATGTCAAAGAATGTGGAGAAAGAAAGAGTTGGACTTCAGAGTGGCCCTGGCTTAAAGGGACATCATCAGGCTAAACACTCCTAAAACCAGAGTTGATCTACTGCTAAAAACACTTTCATTGTTAAAAAATAAGGGTTATGATTTAAAAATAAGGGTTATTATTTAAAAGATAAGGGTAATTATTTAAAAATAAAGGTTATTATTTAGAAAGTAAGAGTTGTCATTCAAAAATAAGGGCTACTTATTCTACTTTTATAATTTAAAATAAAATTTTAGTAACTTTTATAATTTAAAAATAAGGCTTATTAATAAAAAAATAAGGTTAAAAGTGTAGGCTGCACCACAGAGTTTGCTGGTTTGTGTAAGTAATTCCCTATATCTTGTCCTGCTGAGGGTCATGACCTGGGTTAGTTTCCTGAAGGTGATGGGGATCCTCTCCCTGAGGTGAGGGGGATCCTTTCCCCAAGGTGAGGGGATCCTTTCCCCAGGGTGAGGGGATCCTTTCCCCAGGGTGAGGGGGATCCTTTCCCCAAGGTGAGGGGATCCTTTCCCCAGGGTGAGGGGATCCTTTCCCCAGGGTGAGGGG
>VZTI01003483.1:153117-178215 GCA_013397865.1 Struthidea cinerea
TTCCCCCGAGGTGAGGGGAAACCTTTCCCCGAGGTGAGGGGGATCCTTCCCCCGAGGTGAGGGGAACCTTCCCCCGAGGTGAGGGGGATCCTTCCCCCGAGGTGAGGGGAAACCTTTCCCCACGGTGAGGGGGATCCTTCCCCCGAGGTGAGGGGGATCCTTTCCCTGGCCCTGCCCTGCGTATCCCGCCCGGTCCCTCGGGATAAGGAGGGAGAAGCACAGGCACGGTTCCCGCCCCGCAAGACACCCGGACCGGGCAGTGTTTGCGGTCTCCAGGCAACACAGCGCCCGCTCCTGCCCTCCCTCCCTTCCTCCCTCCCTCCTTTCCTCCTTTCCTCCCTCCCTCCCGTCCCGTCCGCCCCAGCCCCGTCGCAGCTCCGGGCTCGTCCCCTCTCAGGTATCCGCGCTCCCCCCTCACCTGCAGGGCCTGGCCCAGGTGTCCGGGATGAGGGGCAGGAGCCTCGGCCTTCCCGCTGGGTGGAAAAGAGCGGATTTTCTCCTCCTTCCTCCAGGCCAAGGGAAAAGGTAAGGGGCGGGCGAGGCATCAAGGCGTTGCTCTGTCTCCTCCGTGTCCCCCACCAGCGGCGACATTGGTGATTAAAGATTTATCAAATGGGTGTCCCAGCCTCATCCCATGGGCAGGGAATGCTGAGCAGGGGGTGTGGGTGCTTTCCTACCTGCCCGGGGACTGAGAACCTCTGTGATGTTTCTCCTCATGGCTTTATTCCCCAAGAAACCCAGCAGTGACCAAACACTGGCTTTTCACAGCCCCTGGGCTTGCTGACATCTGGCATTTGTAAAGCTGCCCCCTGCCCCAAGCAGGAAAACTTGTGTTCCAGAGCCACTCATTGCTGATTTTCTCTCAAACCTGTGCTCCACAGCCCCTCACTGCTGATTTTACATTAAAACTCTGCTCCACGGCCCCTCACGGCTGATTTTATGTTATACCTGTGCTCCACAGCCCCTCATGGCAGATCTTCTGTTAAACCCTGCTCCACAGCCCCTCATTGTCGATTTTCTCTCAAACCTGTACTCCAAAGCCCCTCACTGCTGATTTTCTGTTAAAACTCAGCTCTGCAGCCCCTCATTGATGGTTTTCTGCTAGATCCCTGCTCCACAGCCCTTCATTGATGATTTTCTGTTGAAACTCTGCTCCACAGCCCCTCACTGCTGATTTTCTCTCAAACCTGTGCCCCACAGCCCCTCACTGCCAATTTTCTGCTAAAATTCTTCTCCACAGCCCCTCACTGCTGATTTTCAGCTAAAACTCTTCTCCACAGCCGCTCATTTCTGTTTTACAGGCCCCGGCCACGTTCCACCCGTGATGCTGCTTGGTGAAGGCCTAAGCACAGAAAATGTCCCCCGAGCACCTCGCCGCCCTGCTCTGCAGGGAAGCGGACGAGCACCTCTCCCAGCAGGAATTTCCAGCAGCCACCGCTTTTTACCTGGCTGCCTTCAGCTGCTGTGCCCCCACAGCCGTGCAGAGAGTGAAGTCCTTGGGCCACGGGCTCTGGGAGCGAGTGGTGGCCACACTGGAGGCCTGGTGCAAAGGCAAGGGTCAGATCCCCAAGATCCAGAGCAGGAACCTGGCCGTGGTGTCCCTCAGTGTGGGAATAGCTGCGATTTTCCTCTCCACCCTGATTCCCGACAACGTGGTGGCCTCGGTGTACGAGCTGGAGGCCCTGCTCCGGCGAGGGTGCTCCGAGGAGGTGGTGAGCAAATGCAGTCTCCTGCTCGAGGCTAACCCGAGGGATTCCATGGAGCTGCTGCTGCTGAGGGCGCTGGCCCGGGTGCTCTCAGGGACACAGGTTGGAAAGGGAGTTGTGGATTATGTCCAAGCCTTTGTGCTGCATCAAACTGAGGCGGTGGCCTACGTGTGCAGCAGGCAAAGGGAGCACCTGCCCCAGGTCGTCCAGGCCTTCTCTGATCACCTCTCCACGTGCCAGGAGGAAAGCCCAGGCTGCAGGTCCTTGCAGCAGTGGCTGGGTGACTGCTACAGCTTCCTGGCTGCGGTGGCACCGAGGCACACCTGGGTGTGCAGGGCGCGGGCAGCTCACCTCCTAAAAACAGGCAGATTTCAGGAGTGTGTGGCTGTTTGCACCAAGGCCCTCGAGGGCTTCTCAGCTGAGAATCTCGGAGGTGAGGACGTTCTGGCTCTGCTCCTGGAACGAGCTGCTGGGTATTTCTTCCTGGGCGGATGGACGCAGGAAGTGATGCAGGATTTAGCAGCAGCCTTTGCAGCAGACCCTGCCCAGGCAATGAAATGCTTTGAAGAGCTTTTCTCACTCCATGATGCTGAGAAGATTGAGGAGCAGGCCAGAGCTGCCCTGGAGGGGAGGTTTGCAGCATACAGGGAGGCTGTGCGTTCTCGGGCTGAGCTCAGGGGCAATCGTGGCACTGAGCTGCTCCCTCCTGTCATCCAGACAATCCAGCTGCTCCTGCACATCTGCCCAGGGTCCAGCCGGGAGCTCAGTGTCCGGCTGGCAGACTGTCACCTCCTGCAGGGACACCCCGGGGCCGCCTTGGACATCTGTGAGCAGCTGCTGGCAGCAGAGCAGAACACTTACCACAACACCCTGCTGGCACTGCGAGGCTTCTGCTCCCTCCATGCCCAGGACCACCACGGAGCCCTGCAGGACTTCCAGAGGGTCATCGAGCACGATTCCCCACATCCCAACAGCTGCATCAAAGCTCTGTGTGGGCGTGGGCTGATCCGGATTTCTGGTGGCAGCAATTACTTGACAGCCCTGGATTATATCACTGCCTGCCAGCTAAAGCTGGAAGAAACCATCTTCACCATCAAGTCCTATGTGCCATGGAACCAGAGGGGATTGCTGCTGAAGGTCCTCCAGGAGGAAGGACAGGTGATGCTCCAGAAGAAGAGGTACCCAGGAGGCAGCTCAGTTTCCTTTCAAAAAAAGCAAACAGGGCTGTGCACATTCCTAACCTTGAAGGTGTTTTGTTTTGTTGGCTTTTTTCCCCTCCAGAGATGCCCCTGGGGTTTTCCAGCTGGCTTCTCTCTTGGTGGAGCTGGACAGCTCTGACGAGGCATCCCGGATCCTGTGTGCTGATGCTCTGTACCAGATGGGCCGCGGGGAAGAAGCCCACAGGCTGCTGGCACTGGCCCTCTCCAGAAACCCCCAGAGGGCTCCTGTGCTGGCCAGGCTGGCCCTGCTGCAGCTGAAGAGAGGCTTTGTGTACGATGGCAACCAGGTAAGGAGCACCTGCAAAGCCTCATCCTCGGGGTCATTCCCTCCTGCTTGTCCCAGACCGCAGTGAAATTACAGATTAACCCTCGTGCTTTGGGTGCATTTCCCCTTTATAACTGAACTTTGCTGTTCAGAGCTCCCTGAATAGCAACAGGAAGAGCTGTGACACAGGGGAAACTTGGAGCCCATGTGCAGAACCTCCAGCAGAATTTTGAAGGTGTAAATACAGGGCTGATATTGCCATAAAATCACAGAATCACGGGAATTTGTGTCCAAAAGGCCGCACAAGGACTCCCACCTAATCCAGCTCATTCCTCATGTGCTATTTAATGGCATTTTTTAGCACTTTAATCAGGCAGAGCATCCTGTCCCTGGGGACAGCATTATGGGATTGGGAATGTTCCCTTGGAGAAAAAAAGGCGCAAGTGCCACCTCTCTGATTATCCTAACGAAGCATTGGAGAGGAAAGACACAAACCCAGGAGCTCCAATATCGGTCTGCAGTTTTCCTTCTCCAATGCTGATAAATGGTGCTTGAAACCCTGAAAGCCATTCCAGCGAATTGGTTCTCCTACCCAGGAGCACAAAGCTGAATTCCCAGGCTCTGCCATCAGAGGGAACTATTGTATTTTTTTAAAATGCCATATAAATTCTGCCAACCCATAAAGAGAAAGGTTTTACTGTCAGCACTTTGCTACTCCCTGTGAAAAATAAAAGTTTGCTGTAATTTGCTGCCTTTGGGAAGGCTCTTAATGAAGGGTGTGGCATTATTAGAGTGCTGCCCTTGGAAGTCGGATTTCCATCTGCAGCTTCTGCTGCAAGTTCCGCATGGAACATCTGAAAATTTCTCTTCAAAATGTTTTTATCTCGCCTGCCTGTCAGATGCCAATCACTTTTATCTATTAATAAAATAGAGAAAGTAATGAGTTCAGGGGATGTGTCTGGTACATCAGGATAAATTTGTTCTTGAACAGGCTTCTCTGGCTCAGATTTGAATATCCAGCACCTGTAATAAACATCTTTTGGTTCATTTTCATTAGAAATGCAGTAAAAAAAGTGCTTGTTGAGGCAAAGATACCAAAGGTCAGGCAGGATTCTTTTCCAGGAGGATGGTAGTTTGTGGGTTTGAATCCATGCTTTTCCCAGATTCCCAATAACAATACTAAAAATAAGGGATAGCACTTCCCTGATTTTCCATTAATTCGCTGGTTTTGATTTTGCAGTCAAAAGGGTCACTGGAATGCTTGTGTTCCACAGGAACATTCTCTTTTTCTGGCAACCGTTCTGTATTTACACAAACTCTCCACTGCCAATGTGGAGCAGATGCTGCCCTAACCTGTCAGCACCAGGTATTTGCCCAGAATTATTTCCACAGCTGCAGTGGTGGTGAGGAAAAATAAGAATTCCTGTTTTCTCTGACCTGCATTCACACCAGGGCCAGCTGAGGAGATAAATCAGGGAGATTTGTGGTCCTTGGCTGGCTGAAGCCCCAGGGAGAGGTGGGGAAGCTGGGGAAGGGCACAATGGTCTCACACAGCCTCACATTTCCTCATGCAACTCTTTCTCCGCTGCCTTCTCCTCTCCCATCCTTAAGCTGCTGAAGAGAGTGATCAGAACTGGAGACTCCTCCTGCCTCCTGCCAATCCTGGACATTTTCCAGGACGAGGACCGAAAGCTGCTGCAGAGCCACTGCCGCTGGCGAGCCCTGGCCATCCTGAAGGGCAAACAGGAGGGTGCTGCCATCAAAGAGGCCATTGCCCACCTGTCCTTTGCCATCCTTGCTGCAGGTAGGACACCAGGATGCCAGTGGGGATTTGCTCCTAAGGGAAATCACGTGGGTGGGACAGGATGTCCAACCAGATCTCCTCTGTCACCTCAAACAGCAGATTCATCTAGGCCATGAAGTGGTGAAATTAAACAATAACTAAATTAACTGTTAATTCCTTGAAATGGGTTCAGCTCAGTTCTACAGGGACATCAGCCCCTTTTCTTCATGCAGCTTGTGTAGCTCCAGTGCAAAGGAGTGAATGCAGCCCCTCACACGTTTCACCATCCCAGCTTTCCCTAAGGAGAGAGACCAGGCTGACATGGAAATGCTTCTGGCGTGTTCCAAGTAAAACCATGTTTGCATGGAAATCTGCCTTTCACTCTGAGCAAATGTTATGACAGCAGCACTGAGAAGAAGAGAGACTGGCTCGTGGAAATGGAATAAAAACCCTGGTAATTGCTTAGAGATGGTTCCATTTCACAGCCCGTGCATTCCAGCTTATCAGCTCCCCACCTGCTAGAACAGATGCTTGTTAAGAAATAGATATTGTCTTTAGAGGAGCCAACTGGTAGAGCTCCAGAGTGATAATAACCTTTGGTACAGAAGTTTTGGAGCAAATCAGGAGGGAGAAAAAGCCTCATTACTGCAGAGGAATTGCTTGGAGCCTGTCTGCTGGCTGATCCCTGCAGGCAGCTGCATTTGCTGACCTCCCTATGAAAACATATTTCCAGTGGCACTGATGATTTATCATCCAATATTGGATGCCACAGTTATTGATTGCAACCCTGGGCATGTTAAGATCCTTATCAAAATTGCCTTGGAAGGAAGGGATATGTGGATGGCAGGGAGAGAAATGCTCTGCAGGCAGGGAGTGAAGGGAGCAGGACTTTCACTGACAACTCTATGTGTTTATCTGGGCAGCACTTGCGTGAAAGCAGAGAGGAAAAAAAAGCAGCTCAGTATCACAAATCCCAGTGCATATTAATTCTGGCAGGGAATTAGCCAGTCCCATCTGGATAACTCATTTATCCAAAACAATGTGTACCTTCCCTGCCCGTGGCAGGGGGTTGTGGTCTCTTTAAGGTCCCTTCCAACCCAAACTATTCCATGGTTCTGACTCCACTTTATTACAACAGCCAAGTGGCTTCGTGCCTCTGCTCTCACACAGTCACAGATCTCCCTCTTAGAGCTTTGTCCTCTCATTTGTGCTGCTCCCACTCCAACCTGACACGGATTCTTTTTTCCTTTCAACTCACGACTGATAACATGTGGTAGGAATTCCGCTTGCAACCAAAATAAAGGAAACTTCCACTTAAGCAAACTCTCATTGTACTTCATCCTGAGGTATCCTCAGGCCAAGTGGAGTTTTTTCATAACTTCCTGTGGGTATCCTTGCAGTAACCATGGCTGCATCCCTGTCCTCCAGGTGGGTATGCCGAGGATTGCCTTCTCACCAGGGCCCGATGCTATGGGCGCCTTGGGCAGATGAAAACTGCAATTTTTGACTTTAATGCCATCCTGAAGGAAGACCCCAGGAATGTGCAAGCTCTGAGCGGCCGAGGGTTCGTTCACCTCGCTCTGAGGCAGCAGAAGGTACTCTCCTTGTGGGGCTTTGCTGATTTTTCTGAGGGTATTGAACAATATGAGTGTAAAATATCAGAGAATTTATCATGGAATCACTGGAATCAGGAATTTCTCATGGAATTTGGGCAGTGAAAGGCTCTGGGTTTGGCTGGGTGCATGAACAGCCCACCTGACGTTACTGATTTCTTTCCCAAGGCTAGAGAGAGGAAGACTAAACCTTGGTCATGATTTTCAGTGATAACCCAAGGCGTTTTAAACACTTTGCAAACACTCATTCAAACCTGCCTTTATGATCTCCTGTCATCTTTGCAAATGGAAAAGAAGCAGCACAAGGACAGGGAAGAAAAAAGTGTTTCCATGGTTCAGCAGAGAACAGAAAGCAGCTGAAAGAACAAATGATCAATACTTAATTATTGCTTCCATTTCTTTCCTTGGTGTCATTTTTCCGTAGGAGGCAGTGCAAGATCTGATCTCTGCACTGAAGGTGGAGGCAGGGGCAGTGATCCCAGCAATCCTGTCCTTGAAGCCTGAAGCCCAAAGGTTGGTCACTGGGTGGCTCCTCCAGCACGGCAGGGCCGCTCTCACTGAGCTCGTGGCCACCAAAGACCTCCCAGGAGAAGAAACCCTCGGGGACCTTCTCACGATGGCAAAAGCACTGACCAAAATCTGCAAGGCTGCACAACATCACGTCTTCTACACCGATGTTTTGATGGCAAATGGTGAGTTCCTGTCCTTCAGCACAGCTGGTCAGGCCTGGTGGATGAGGCCGCATTTTCTTGGTGAAACAAAACTGAAGATTTCAATTCAGTGACATTAAATGCTTCCATCCTTCTTGCTCTTTTGTGCAACATTTAGGATTTTTAATGTGTTGACATTTTTATAAAATGAAAGAATTTGAGGCTGGTTTTCTTAGCTAAAACGGTCTGACACAACAATGTCACTGTCCACACGTCAGTGGATAGAAGTGAATGTTAAACGGTAAGTGTGTTCCTGGATAATGCTGGACAATGCTGGATGGTGCTGGATGGTGCTGGATGGTGCTTCTCAAGAGAAGTTTGAAACCATTTTGGGACAGGGTATAATGTAATTAACAACTTTAGATGGGGACTGGCTGCCTGAACCCTGCCTTGCTGAGTTTTCTCAGTGCCTTTCTCCCCATGGGATGGGTTATGGAGCTTGTGCTTCCCCTACAGGAAGGCACCAAGAGGCCCTCAAGCACCTGCAGGAAGCCTTTGGCCACTGTCCTGCTGAGGACTTTGCCAGGGCTCGCCTGGCTGTGCTACAGCTGCAGAGCAGGAACGTGGCAGAGGCAGCAGCCCCGCTCAGCGCCCTGGCCAGGAGAGATGAAAAGGACCTGGCCTTTCTCCTGAACTTTGTAGACACCAAGCAACAGCAGCATCTCGCTCAGGTACAACCCTTTCTTTTTGATCACACATCCGTGGATTCAGTGAGGAAAGAACTGGGAAGCAAAATGGGGCTTGCAGGGATTTCTCCCTGCCTTGAGAAGTGTGTGGGCAGAGGTTTGTCAGATGGACAGGGCACGAAGTCGCTTTTCCTCCAGCCAGGTCAGGGAGTTGGAGCCAAACTTCTTCCATTGCAGTGACCTTGATCAGTCTCTAAGAATCCATCATTGCCACACCTGAGCACTTGGAATTCCTTGTTGGTCTCCCTGGCATGAGGCCTGGTGATGCCCACACTGAAATTCGGGGGATGTGAGGGGCAGGATGTAGGAATTTACGAGATCATTGCTAATTGTTGAACTCTGAGGGATACATGGAGCTCATGGATGGTTCCTGGTGAAGGGGCATCCATGTTTTGTTCATTTTCTTCGTAAAATGAAACTGAAGATTTCAATTCAGTGACATTAAATGCTTCCATCCTTCTTGCTCTTTTGTGCAACATTTAGGATTTCTAATATGTTCACATTTTTATAAAATGAAAGGCTTTGAGGCCAGTTTTTTTAGCTAAAACTAGCACAACAATGTCACATTGCTCTGGTCCCCTCCAAGTATTATTATTCAGCATTTTTTCAAGTTTCTCCCCCAAAGTACACCCGGAAAGCATCTCCAATAATAAGACAGGACAAGGTCAGATTGATGGCAAAGAGTTTTAACACTCAGTCAAGCATCTGCAATTCTGATTACCCAGAAGCTCTGTGTTCTGAGAATCAGTTTGCTTCCTTTTATTCAATTTGTTGCTGGTGTGCACCCTGGTGAGAAGCTATATTGTTATGCTCTCTCCCAGGTTATAAAACAAACAACATGCTGATATCCTTAATGCAGCAAGAGGAGCCCTTGGAATGTATTTTAACAGAACAGCAGGAGGATATAAGTAAACAAGTATTAATTTACCAGTCCCCAGACATGCCCCATTACAGAGAAAAGAGCCCCTCTCTTCTAAATAATGTAAAAAGTTCAGTCTTAGGGGGAAGAGTTGGAAGATTTCAGAGGCAATTTGCAATCTTCCACTTTAGAAAGTTGATAAAGGAACAACTGAGACTGTAACTTGGGAGGCCCTAAGGAGGTGTCTGTAAATGAAGACACATTTTCCAGCTGAACTTCCCCTGCTGCCACATCCCTCCTTCTGTGGGGAAGCCTCACAGCGCAGTCCATCCGTGCTGCTTCCCGAGGCGACACAGGGGGGATGTTCTTTGCTGTCAATAAGAAAAGAAAAATGAGAAGAAAAAACAAAGTAACTTTTGTATGGCTTTTACTGCGCTGATGTGTGAGAACCCACTGGTACCACAGGTGAGTGAAGCCTTTAAAGTGGGAGAGGAACTTATTTCTGTCTCTTTTTGGCAGCTGTGTCTGAAATAAAACCCCTCACTGTGGCTTATTTATCGTGAGAGATTTCTCTGCTTGAGACAAGAGGTGTGACCAGGCTGATTTCAAAACTGGAGCCCAATACCAGTGTTGGAAGTTCAAAAAGAAAACTTTGCTCTCTTTCATCTTGTGCTTTTGTTCAACTAACAAATGTTTGAACTCGAGCACCTGGGGGTTTTTAGATATATTTTGAGACCAGGGGATGAGTGTGTGCTCTGTGGGGTGGGGAAGGAATTGTTTCATCCACCTGCCCAGTGTCTCAAAGGATTTCCCAGCAGCACTTCCTTTTGCCTGCAAGGTTATTCCAGTTTGTGAAAGGAAGATCTCAGTAAAAGCGAAGTTAAAAAAGCTTACAGACAGAATTAGTGCTAAAATTCCCAACGATGGCCTGACTTTGTCATGGTTCCTGCCCTGTCAGAGGGAGTTTACTCTGTTACCTTCATTTCCCAGGTAGGAAAAGGAGAGTTCAGAGTTTACACCCAGTCTCAGCACTCCAACACAAAAGCATTTCTGCCACATTGTTTTTTGAGTATTTGGAATTACAGGCATTTAAAAAACGTGTCATCCTTATCCTGGAGCCAGGTCTGAAGAGCTAAAAATAGTTCTCCATATGCTGAATAGGAAAGGGTGGAGGAAGGAGAGAGCTCCTTGATGTACTCTATTTTTTTTTCATGGAAAACAAAGCAATAAAATTCTCCCATTATTTATAGTCAAAGGGGTCCCATGCTGAGAAATTCGTAAACAACTGGGAGAGCCCCATGGGAATAGGAATCTGAAAGATTTATTAAGCTGCAAAAGGTCAGAGGAAGGGAGTTTGCTTGCTGCTAGAGCAGCTTCAGCCCTTGGGTTTCCTAAGTCAGGGGGTAAATGCATGACTGATTCCCAACCCCTCACGCAGCTCCTGAGGGCTGCAGCTTCTGTGGATATCCAGATTCCTACAAAAAGGGTCTCCAAACCTGCATGGTCTGTGCCAGAATTAGGTGAAGTTGCCATTCCACACGCCCTTCATGGCACATGCAGGTGGAGAAGGAAAGGCTTGCTCCAAACTCTTCTGAAAACATCCAACCCTCTCCCAAAGCTCAGAGTTCATCAGTCCATCTGCTGGGATTTACTGCTCAGGGGCTAACCCTTGGCCATAATTCCATGTCCAGTAAACTCCTCACTCTTTTTCTTTCTAAGGAATCGAACCTTGGTCACATCGTAAGATTTGTCCCTAGGGACTGGAACCAAAAATGCCACAAAAAAGTGTGTATTTATCACTCAGTGAGGTGAATAGATGGAAGAAAGGGACACAGAGACCTAATCCAGGAATCCAGGGATCCACTCACGGCCCTTTCCAGATGGCACCAGAACTATGTCAGCCAAAATCAAACCTTTAGTGACAAGCTGGACTCGAGTTCCCCTGGAATGGACTCCACAGATTTTCCTGCCCTTCCAGGTCACCTGCAATGAGGCTGATGACAAAAATGCTTCTCCAAGGCCACGTGCAGAGAGCAGCTGAACTCAGCTGTGCCATGTCCTTCCAAACCTTCTTTCCATAAGCCAGGTTTTCATCTTTATCTTTGTTAGGAGATAATGTCCAAGCTGCTGATTAATCCTTTCCTGCTGCACACCAAAAATGTGCCAGCTCAGGTGCCTTTAGTCAGGCAGAGCCAGAAGAGAATCCAGAATCCAGCTGCCCAGCCTTTCTCCATCAGTAAAGATGAAAGGGAATCCTCTGTTTTCAGGTGGGATTTTTCCTCCAAGTGTGGCAGGAAATGCAGAATCTCATGCCTTGGTTTGGGGACTCTCAGGGAAATGTGAAGGAGTCAAAGCAGTGGCTCAGTGAATAAATGCAATATTGCCTGTGGTGCAATAACCCCAAATGCCCCAGGTCAGAGCACTAAAACCTCCAGCATCAGATTCATCATTCAGCACAACCACAACAATTGTGTTTTCTTCTGCCTCTGAGACAACAAATGCACCTTAAAGGCTGAAAATGACAATTTAACTACACAAACACAAGGTATTTTGAGGAACTGCGCCGTGTTCCTCAGAACAACGTGATCCAGAGCTTTGGAATTTCTAGGGGAAAAAAAAAACCTTCTCTTGCCAGGATGCTCCTCACGCAGCTGCAATTCCACCTTGATCCCTGTTAAATTCCTGCCACTGAGGGGACACTTGCATTGAGTGGTTGCCTTAAAAACATTTCAAAGGACAAAGTAATTGTACTGCTCTTTAAATGCACACAAGACACCTGAGATGGGTTTGGACAGGCTGCCTGAAAATTTATGGCCAGAATTGTTAAAGCCAGGGGTTGGCACTATTTGGGGAGAAGTCCTATTGCTCTTTGTGAGAGACTTTTTAATAAATATGACTATGTCAAGCAAAATAGCAAAATATATATATATATTATATGCATTATAATGAAATAACTGGGGCAGAATTCCTCATAAACCATGAGGAGAGGCTAAATTATTTCATGCCACTGCTCTCAAATGAGGTGCTGGGACTTGCCCTGCAATATTGATCCCTTTCCTGCAGAACCTGTTTTCCTCAGTTCGGGCAGACAGCAATCAATCCTAAATTCAGCCAGCCAAAATAAAAGGGGCACACAAAGAGACTGGAGGACCTGACCTGGCTGCCAAGTGTGGCTACTGAGACAGTGGCTGGGCTACCTGGATTTCTGCATCCAATTCAGGAGTTACCCCATGAAATGAGGAGGATGGAAATATTTATCCTTTGCTTGAAGCCTCAGCTTGTTTGGCTCAGCCTTTTGTAAGCCCTCAGCTGCTGATGGCAGCTTTGTTTCTAACTTGAATATTCACTCTGCTGCCGCACGTTGAAAGCTGTATTCATTACCAATAAAGGGAAATAATGAGAAATCCATCTGAGGCAAATAGTTCTAATGGAGTTTTCTTTATTGACCTCCACAAACCTAAAAATCATGTGGCTCTTTCTGCCTTCTCTATTTTCTTGTTGTTGTTTTTCCCTTCAGATGAGGGCAGAGAGTTCAAATTGCACTCGAGATTAACAATTAGCAAAGCCACCAGTTGGCCTTTTTTTGTTTTCTACAGCTTGGGTAAGCTCCAGCAGAGACAAAAACTTCATTTTTTAGCACTGGCATTTGTGGGGCAGTGCTGAACCTGGGGAGGTTGGTCCAGGCATCTTTTTGTTCATCATTCCTCAGGAATGTAAATGAATTCAGAAGAAATTCTGGCAGACAAAAAAAGGAGAGGAGTTCAGAAGCTCCTGAGATAACAACGAGTGCCCAATGCTCCAGGAGTTTTATCTCTTATCTCTATGCAAAAATACACCAATTATGAGTTCTCCAGCTAGGTGGAATTTCAACATTTGACAAAGTAACTACGGTTTCTTAGTGTCTGTGTTTTGGCCAGTCCAGACCAGATATTCTCCTAATTTTTTCCCTTCATTAACTAACACGGATTAACTCTGTCCCCACAGGCAGCAGCCCAGGAAGGGAAGGTGCTGATGAAAGGCCATCACTACGAGAAGGCTCTGGGCTATCACAGCCTGGCAGTGCTGGCCAGCAGAGACAGCCCCAGGTACCTGCGCCGCAGAGCTGCCTGCCTGATGCACCTGAAAAAACATGAGAGAGCTCTGAAAGATATGGAAAAAGTGATCCAGGGGCATGGCTGTAGCAGCCCAAAAACACGGGCTGGGGACCACTGCTGCCAGGGCTTCCTGCTGCTGGCCCTGGCTGAGGAGGAGGCAGCAGTGCAGCACTACATGGAGGCCCTGCAGCTGGACGAGCCCCTGGCCCTGGGCACCATCACAAACTGCCCTGGCAAGGAAACTTTAACCAAAACATTTCACAAAGTAGCACAAAATAACTTTGAAAAGCAGCGTTACGAAGAGGCCTGGAAAATCACAGACTATGGGCTCAAAATTGATAAAAGTACTGAGCTCCAGAAGCTGAGAGCAAGACTAAAAAGAGAGGCATCGAGCTGTAGCATACATTGATTTCTCTGTTTGGGGATTTTCCTCTGTCTGGTTGCTTTCTGGTTTGTTTGGCAGGCTGCAAGAGTGAGGGAAAGATGAGAAAGATAAGAAAGATGAGAAGCTCATGATGAATATGCAACAGACGTGACACTGAACGTGGGACAGCAGAATTAGGAGTAGAAAGTTTCAGGCAAAGAAACAAAACTGACCAAGAGAGCAATGAGGAAAAAAACCAAATTGCAGCATTCAGGATTCCTTAAAATTATTGTGGATTATGTAAACTCCCATTGTGAAAAAAGTCTCTTTTTCTGGCTAAACTGAATGAATTCTAACACAGGGGTTCCAGTCCTCCTGAAGGAAAACATTCAAATCACCTGCAGCTCGTGAATAATAATCATGTGTTTCCTAGCTAGTATTTGATGAGCTTTAACATGTACTGTTCAATAAATTGGCCTTATTTTTATGGGCCAGTCAAAAGGATCAGTCAGAAGTAACTCCTGTAAGGCGTTTGTGAAGGATCATTTGTGTTACATCCTTCTCATGCCCCGCTCCTGGAGGGAAGGAAGTGCCCTTGTGGGAATGCAAGGGATTTGCCATGATCAGCACCAATATCGGGGATGGGGCAGCACAAATGCCAAATAAACTCTTTTACTGCCCCAGGGAACAGTGAAATAACAGATAAGCTGAAGGGTGAGACTCAACAGAGATCAAACATCCACTCCAGGGACTCCTGCCCCGATATCCAGGGCACACAGGCAGCTCCACGCCGGGCTTCACCTTGGATTCCCAGATCCCGTGTCTCCGTTCAGCCAGGGCAGATAACAGGGATCATCTCTCCTTGGGGTGTCTGCCAGAGCTGCTGAATTCCATCCCTCACACCCCTGGGTGTCCAAACCCCAGAGCCAGCCCTGGAGCTCATCCAGAAGTGGTGATGCACAAGCAGGAGGTTGGAGGCAGCATCCAAGATGGGATTGCTCCCGGTGCTGCAGCATTCCTTCCTCCTCAGCCCCTGGCATGCTCAGGGGGGCTTTTCCTGCTGTCATGGGTCTGTTTTCCTGCTTTCAGGTGGACTTGGGAGCACCCCAGAGGCGGTGCTGGTCCATTACAGCTTAAATATCTCTAGTTTATCCAGCTCTGAGCTCCATACTGACACTTCCAACTATTTCTTTGCTCTGCATGAATTTTGCTCCTTTAAAGCATTCTGCAACCTTAATAACCGTGTTGCACATCATCACCAGGTAATGAACAGTGAAAGCAAACTGTGAAATCATGGTTGAGAATGCTCCTGCACAAACAGTGCCCTGCCAGGCTTGCCCCTCTGAAGCACTCCACTTTCCCTCTAAGCATGTGAAAGGAAAATCAGATGTGAGAATATTTGCATCACAAATAGAGTTAGACAAGGGAAGTTTCCTGACCTCGTGCTCTGCAGTCCAGCAGGCAAAGAACAGCTTAGAAATGATGGCAAAGTGTTTGGAATTAACTATTCCACTGGAAGCTTTTCCTCAAGAGTTCAGACAGAGCTAAACTTTGAGCTTTTGTGATCGCAGAAGGTTTAATTTCCTTTAAAACCCCATCACTCCCGTTAATTTTTCCTATTCCACTTCGCTGTGTGCTTCCAGGTACCTAGGGAATCCAAACGCTTGAACCAACTTCTGCAGCTGCTTTGGAAGCTGACACATCTCCAGGGAATTCATCTTCCTGCTTTTCAGCCCAAGTCATTGTGCTTCCCAGCCTTAGAGCGTGGTGGAAGTGTGGCTCTGGATCAGAGCCATGCAAACCCAGGAATTTAATGAGCTTCCTTGTGCCCAAGGGAGGACAGTCCCCTTGGCTGGCAGGGGCAGATGTTTCACTCTAATGACAGCTAATCTAAAAGCCTTTTCTTTTACCATCATGCCCCTGCAGAAGATTAACTGCGTTATCATGGTGCTGCTGCATCCAGCAGTTTCCAATTTGCCAGGGCTCCGAGGAGTCGCTGTCACCAGGAATTTAATGTGTTACATGAAATTATCACTGCCTTTGGAGCCTGCCTTTGGAGCCTTGGCTGCTTCAGTTGGATGTCAGCCACACTGGTCTGAGCTGGGATCTGCTGGTTCACTCAACCATTACCCAGTGGCACCTTAAGAAAAGCAGTTCATTATTTAGGAGGCACAGCATTCAGAAGCTGTGGGATTCAGAAGTCTCTTTCCCCTCCTGCTCCTGCTGTGGGTTTCAGGAATGACTTTTCCACATCCGTTTGTTCTGTCAATGCTGCAGGGACTGCACCTGCCCACAGGTGAGTACAGGCAGCCCTGAGCACAGGAGCAGTGGTTTGTTGGCTCCCAGAAGTGCCTGGAGGGCAGAAAATAAACACAGCTGATATTGCTGGCTGTGGCTCTCAGCAGCTGGGGGTGTTTGAGGGTGGGTGGGGAACAAATTTCCACCCCAAATGGAATGCTGGAGAACATGAGCCAGTCCCAAAGATGTCAGCAGAGAGTGGAAACCACTTGTGATCACAGTGATGCTGGCTTTAGTTCCTCACTAATGAACCAGCAATTCAGAAAGTGAGAAATCAGCTTCTGCCCTGGCCCTCCCTGATGTCACAGCCTGGTGCCACCAACCCTCTGGGCCCCACACCTCAATACAGGTGTGGAACCTACACCTCTAAAACATGTGCAGCTGGGTAATTTTCAATCAATTCACTTCCATGGGATGCATGGCCAAGACCTCCTGGAGACCCTGGCAAGCCTCCCTTGTGTCCCTGAGAGCCACTGGGGACTTGCTCTGTGCCAGAGCAGCTGTGGCTTTAGGTGTGTCACCACCCAACCTGACCATTGCTGTGTTTGTATGTTCCCTACACAATCCCAGAAAGTCAGGAGTGCAGAGAATGAACGAGAATAAGAATTTCCCCCTGGACTGTAAAGGAAATTAAGAGCAGTATCTGATAATCAGTTTGCATGCCTCATTCCTGAACTGCACCAGTAAATGAGAGAATTCAGCTGTAAAGCCACAGGGGGGTTGTAGGAGGGAGCAGGAAGCACAGGAGGATGTTAATGATCCCATTCCACCCTGGTTTGCATTTTGGTATGCCCCACAGTTGTGCTTTCATCTCCAGGTGGGTGCTGCACACACCAAAACCACTTCCTGGGCGTCACCCAGAGTGAGGGACCTGGAGTCCCCATGGAGCCCCAGCCTCAGATCCAGATCAGTAGCGGATGAAATGGAAAACTGATAGGGATTAGCTTTTCCCCACTCAAAATGACCATCTCAGAGAGCTTCGTGATTGCTTAGAAGCCTCAGATGTGCCATTATGAGACATTCCGGTGCTGGTAATGTGCTCAATCTGTTCTCTGGAAGTCACATTCAAATCTGAAATTATTGGGAACACCTCTGAGTGCCTGTCACGGTGTAGGGTTTGTTCTCTCACTGCAGACTTTAACAATGGAAACAATTACACCTTGCCATGTGCTCATTTTTGCAGCCTTGCCAACAGGATTTTTGCAATGTTGTTTCTTTTCTTCTCATGCATCATTTGGCCATTCTTGATCTGCTTCCTGAAGTAAACAGGTAATTAGCCATCTACATAAATTGCCCCGTGTCCACACCAATAATGTGCTTGGATGTTTTAATTGATTGCATTCTCAACTGGTTTGGATGCCTTAAATGCCAGCTAATGCAATCCAATTAAGTCTCCTAATAAACCTGCCTGATGAACTGCAGTATAATCACACATCAAGCAGAGTTGTAGAGGAAAATGCCACGGAACTGACAGTTCAGAAGAGACCGTGTCATTTGGAAAGATCCAAATCACTTCTCAGCAGGGAAACTGGGAAGATTGACTCTGGTGCTGGATTTGGACCCCAAGACCTGATTCAACACAACTTTTAAGCACACACTTAAATCAATTCCTATCCACAAAACCTTTTACACAGAATCATGGAACAGCCCAGGTTGGAAGGGACATCAAAAGGTCATGAGAGCCAACCTCCCATGGCAGAGGGATCCTAGATAAGATTATCCAGCACTCTGCCCAGTCTGGGAAATCTTGTAAATTTCCAGAGATGGGAACCTTATCATGTCCCTGGGGAGGCTCCTCCAGTGATTGATTATTCTCACTGGAAAAAAAATAATTCTTTTATCAAGATTAAACTTTTCCCACTCCAATATCCTTTTGCCCCTTGTCTCCCACATGAAAAGTATCAACTGAATAATTATCTCGAGGGAGCACAAATGCACAGGGGATTTCAGGTGATATGAGGAGGCTCTTAAAAATATTATTCAAACAAAATTAGCTGAGGCAGCAGGAAGTGAAATAAACTCCTACTGGGATAGGATGTGAACTTCCAGCAGTGCCCCACAAGCAAATTACTTGAAGGTGGTGCAGTGTCTTTGTGTCAGCTCTGGAGGTCTTTTCCTAAGCCCAAACAGAGATTAGGGATTTAATGGAGCAATCTGTGTGAAATTCTCTGCTCTGTTCTGCCAGATGCCAGACAAGACCTAATAGCTCCTCTGGCATCAATGTCTATTAATCTAATCTTGACTTTGATTCTCTGTGTGACTCCCTTTCATCTGTAAAATGGGGATAATTCTCTCTTTCAGATGCTTGTCAGTACCTCTTAGTTCCGGGTACACGGCGCTTTGAAGATGACATTATTTGTGCATTTTCCATCATTGTAAAAGAGCTGCACGTTGTCCCCAGCCCCTGTCCCCAGCCAGTGCTGCTGCTGGAGGTCACCCCCTGCTCTGTGCCCGACACCCACCCGGGTATTGGCACAGCTGCCCCTGGCACAGACCCTCAGCGGGGACGAGGAAACCTCCCGGGCATGCCACGGGATCCAGCCCCAGTGCAGGCTCTGCGTTTGCCTGGCTGACAAAGGCAAGGGCTGACAAATAATAAAGACATTCAGATCCCTGCTGCAGGCCTGACCCTGCCTGACTGAGCCCCAGAGGCTTTGCTGCACGAGGAACCGCCCAGAGCTGGCCATTCCAAAGGGAACCACAGGCAACCGACTGTCCCCAATGGGAAATTCCAACCACAGAGCTGCACCTGGGACCCAAACCCTCCTCCGAGGGCACTCAGGTACCTCTCTGCACCCCCAGAGCCAGCTCCCACCCCTAATCCTAAATTCAAGGAGTCATGGCCATAAACTAAAAACACAAGTTCCAGCTCAGCCTGAGGAAGAACATTTTTCCATGGAGGTGGCAGAGCACTGGGACAGCTGCCCAGGGAGGGTGTGGAGTCTCCCTCTCTGGAGACATTCCAAACCCACCTGGATGTGTCCCTGTGTCACCTGCTCCAGCTGACCCTGCCTTGGCAGGGGGGTTGGACTGGGTGATCTCCAGAGGGCTCTTCCAACCCAAACCATCCTGGGATTCTGGGATTTGAGGCACCTTCAGCAGCTATTACATAAAAAACTGACCAGACTCTCGGTTTCCTCCTGTCCTGCAGCTCCTGCTCCTGCCACAACCACCCCCCACACTCCAGTTGTCCATTCATGGTGCATGTTCAGCCCTCAGGCTGAAGGATGCCAGGCTCCTGATTTCCCCCACAGCATCCTAATTGCTAGTGGGAATGCAAGAAAAAGGTAAGGGCTGGGTGAAAATGGGAAGTTTGCTGAAAGTTAAGCATATTTATAAGGATTTTGATAATCCAGGACTTCACAGTCTTGCTGAAACCAAGTGTAATAATTTATTGAAGAGCATTTTATGGCTTGGACTTCTGTGTTGCATTAAATAACGTGTGCCTGGTGTTTAAATACAGGACTGGGGTTATATATTCTAATTTTTCAACTGGTCTGAACAGCTTTCCTTGGAAACAGGAATTATCTCCTTGTCATTTTTAGAACAGCTGAAACTTGCATGTGCTCTGTAACTGAAAATAATTTAAGGTAAAATCTCTGAGATTTATTTTGTTTGGAATCTGTCTTCCTATACAGCAAAGCAATGCAAAAATATACCTTCCAAGCCCTGTGCATGGAGTTTTGAAGCGTTTTTTTCATTACGAATATAATTGCAATACTGAAATAATTACAATACTGAAATTAAGTGTGAAAATGAGACACTGCATTCCAGAAGTCTTGAAAAACCTCTTGGGGAAAAAGGTAAAGCACCTCATGGAAAACGAGAACTTTCCTAAGAATTAATTACTGTAATAGAAGAGAATTCTCCAAATGCTAAGAAGCCAGGAAATCACCTTGTCCTCTTAAAGGCAGCCCTGCTACACAACCTATTTTCCAGTCTAGACATAAAACCAAGTGATTTCAGACACTTTGGAAGGGGTTAAATCTCCCTGAGAAGTCTCAGAGCAGAGCATTTAATTCATTGGGCATTGGGAGCCACCTGCGTGTGAGTGAGGGGGAGAGGGAGATTTGGGCACAGCCCTTTGCAAGCCCATTCCTGGGGAGAGCCTGGAAGGGGATCAGTGCTGGTAACATGAATAAACATTTATTTCTGACGGCCAGAAAACACAAACGGTGCAGTTCCATCCCAGAAACTGCTCGAGGCACCTCTGCATCTGAAAAACCTCCTCCACAAGAGCCAGGTAAGACACCTTCACCTTTTTACCTGCTTCTCTCTGCAGTGAATGCATCCAGAAACTCAGGGCAGCAGCCACGGCACCTTCCCTGCATAACAGCACTGATATCTGGGAGTTTTTAATTCTGAGGGTGTTCCAAAGATGCTCATCTCTAACGGGGGAGCAAGAGAAGAGTTTTGAAACATCGCCTAAACTTTGAGGTTTTCCCAATTCTAAACTGTTTCAGATGTGCCTCTACCAGGACTTATTTCCACCCCACACAGCTGGCAGCCAACCTGCTCCAAGGAGATATTTCAATGTTGAGCTTTATTTCTTTTATGCTGGCTGACAGATGACAGGGTTCTGCTGGCTCTCAGAGACAAACCCATTATTTCTGAGCACAATGAGTTCTCCTCTGTGGGCAGCATCCCTGCCACAATAAATCACAGGGTACATCCAGCCATGGTCCTGGAGCCAGGCATCTGCTGATTCACTGGGGTGAGGCTGTGGGGTTGGGCTTTTTTCTTTAAATGTCACCCTACAGCTTCAGACTTTCTTCTGTATTTAAGTTTAAAGTGTATACTAATCTCATTTACTGACATTTTGACTGGAATAATGCACATGGTTCTGGTTACTAAACTGACCATTTTACACATGCATTATAAATCTTGGTTCAGGTGAGTTTTCCTGTTTAGCTTAATTTATATACACAGAAGAAATAGATCTTTATATCTGTGTAACCTGAACATTGATACCCAGATGACAACAGGTAACAGCTCTCTTTCCAGACTCGTGGCTCTTTACTGTACTGAAACCAAAAAGCTAAATAACAGAAGAGATTTTAAGCAGTCTTCGAGGAGTTTTGGAGCTGCTCCCCACACCTCTGCCCCTCACACACCCAGGAGCTGGTCATTTGTAACCTGCAGTTCACGTACAAGTGATTCCAGATCTGGAATTGCACTTCCACTGACACAGGACTGCCTCAAATCAAGTTTTTTTTTGCATAGGCAAAGGATTCAGGGCAAAGTACAAACCCTGACATCCAGAGGTGAGAGAATTTCCCTCACATCTCACTACGGATCAGTCTATAAGGATGTAACAGATAGAGATGGAGACCTTGTTTCCATGGCAACAACTCTTAAGACAAATCACACTAAAGATGCTGCCACGTCCTGCTTGGCTCGGATTGCTTTAGGACATGGAGTTGTTTTTACATTTGGTGGAGCTGTTTAATTCCTGCAGGAGAACCCCAGAGCTCCAGCTGGGAAATCACTGCCCTACTGCACATCCACTCCCTGGTTTTCTGGGAGCATACAGGGAGCAGTAACCATGGGATCATCTATTCAGGTGACCCAGAGCATTCAATCACATCAATAATCAGACTAAAAACTGTGTAAAAATCGGGCAGGCAACTAAAGTAGGTAATATATTCTCATATAATAATATTAGGTGCATATATATATCATTGAGGTTATATATTCTCATATATTCTCCTAAGCACAAAGCTTTTGAGGTTCACACCACCAGTGGCAAAACAAACACAGGGAGAGGGGAAAAAAAATGCACAACTCCTGACAATTTCTATCTTCAGGATCAATTCCTCCTAAAGGAGGAGTTGAAGGTCAAGTTGACATTGTGGCAACTATGACACAGCAACCAAACTTCTGAGCAAGGTAAAAATATCCTTGAGTAGTCTCATCCCAGCTCAGTGTCCCAGGTATAGCCGTGGTTATTCCAGATTTTCCAAGGGAAATATGAAAGCAAAAATATTCAAGTGCAGTGTCCCAGACAAGTGAGGCACCAGCTCAAATATTTGCTGTCCAGGGCTGGAGCCCTCTGACCATAAATTCCCCACAGACCTGAGAATTTTTCCCCAGAAGAAAAGCACTGCAGAAAACCCCAGAGCTGCTCCCTCTCTATATTCAGTAGTTCTGTGCAGCTTGGGATGCCTTGTGCCTGGGGAAGCACCTTTTGAGTGAATATTCATATGTGGGATCTCCGAGTTCCCAGTAAACACATCCCACAAAGAGGCAGTCATCCAGCTTGGCTGCTCAAGCCCCATCCCTGCAGGATCCAAGGGTAAGAATCCCTGATTTGAGGCTTTTTTCAAGCTGTAACCCTGCCACTGCGAGCTCTTTACACTTCCAAATTCCAGTAACAGGAGAACCTCCTCTGCAAAGTTACAAAGTAAGCAAAAAGGGAAAAATCCTTTCAAAGTGGCCCAACCCAAACAGCAAGTGCCTCGTTGCTTCATATGTTTTGTGTCTACATTGCTTTGGGGAGAGAGGATGGTTTCCAAGAACTGAAAACCCCCACTGTTCCTCAATTTCTGGAAGAAGAAATCCCCAGACCGGTGTTCACCTTCTCAGGATTGCAAAGAGGGATTAAGCTTTTTAAGCTCTTTTGTAAAATAAGGGGAAAAGCAGAAGAGAATTTCTGCAGGCAGTGATTAAATCATGAATAATTTAATGGAATGTGAGATTTAGGGGGAAATAAATAACGGAGCAACCCCATTCCACCTCGCAGCATCGAGTTGCCTTTGCCACAGAGGCTCCAAGGTGATCCTGAGACTGTCAGAAATCAAAGCAGGTCTGTCCCCTTCGAAGCAGTGACCAGAACGGAGACCTTGCTGCACTGTCAGGATGATGGATTGCTCCATTCCAGTGACCACACAAAGCTGCTCAAGACAATCAAAATTAATGATTCTGCAAATATGTCCTTTACAGTTACTGCTGCTCCTCACACAGAAAATTAGGAGGGTTTTTGAGTTTCATTGGGTTGTTTGTTCGAGTTGGGTTGGTTTTTTTTTTTACTTAGCACAGCAGAAGGAATAAAGCATCTTGATTCTCCCCCTCCAAAATGGGCAAAATAATACCCTGCAGTGTCTTAGAGCTGTGATGTAAGAATAAATACATAAAATCTATGAGAATAACGACATTAAATCTACAAAATTAACCACATTAAATCTACAAAAAATTGCCACATTAAGTCCTGTGAGGCACCTGCCTATTGCAGTGCTATGGACGACATCAACCAGGTAGATCCTACTCAGAGCCAGCTACATTGTAAAGTAGGAGTAAAACTGCTCAGCAACCAGAAAGATTCCCATAAACACAGGAAACTCAGCTTTCTTAGCTGTAGAAATCTGCAAACAGAAATGAGAGATCACTTAAATCCTAATTAAATGTATAGCTTTGTCCTTAGAAGTGACCCTGCCTTCTGCAGCTCTTTTCCCCATATGGACACCCAGGATCTGCACGAGCACGTGTGCATTTCACATCCCTGTGTTCTCCTACTCCTCCTCAGCTGGTGGGATGAGAATTGCTGCCTTCACACTTGCCAGAAGCCTGAGATAACATGACTCTGGGGAAAAAAAAAAAAAAAAGAAAAGGAAATTCTCCCAGGGATTTTGAGGCAGAGTGCTGACTGGGAGAGGAGACTCGGGCTCCTGGCAGAAGGAACTGGTGTTCATTGTTCCCTATTCTTGGAACACTGTGTGTCCATTCCCAGCAAACAGCCACAAAGGAATCCCTGCTCTGCCCCCAGCACCTCCTCCTGAACTCACACAAAACTCGGAGTGCAGAGGCACAACCTGAACATCTCTACGGTGTGAATGAACTCCGGCAGCTCAGGGGAAAACAGCCCCGAACCAACCTGCTTCTCCCTCCTCCCGAAGTCGGTTCTGGAGCACAGTGAAACAAAACCCAAGGGAAATCACCCTGCCCTTGCTTTTGCTGCCTTTCCCAGTTGTTCCCAGCCAGATTTCCATAAAGGAATTGTGCGCATTGCCTGCAACAACCCATAAATCAGCCAGTTTGCAAACACCCCATTCATCCCACCCCAAAGCTGCCGGCGCTCTGGGAAGCCAGAGAGCTTCAGCAGGTTCCCACCTCTCCTGCGAGCGCAGCGGCCGGATAACCGGGTGGCATTCCAGGGATAACAGAATCCCGGGAAGCTCGGGAGAAGCCGCAGCGGCACGGAGCGCCTCCAGCCCATCCCACCCCCTCCTCCCCCGGAGCATCTAGACCCTGGAGCTGGGAAAGGCTCGGGGCTGAGCTCCCAACCCTGAGCATGGCTCGGAGAAGCCTCGGGGAGTCCCAGCCTCCCGCAGCCCCGGGAGCTGCCCCGCGTCCCCGGAGCCGCCCGGTGTCCCCATCCTGCATCGCCGCCGGCCACGGAGCCGCTCCAGGGCGCTCGCACCTGGAAGGATCCCAGCTTGGATTCCTCGGCTGCTAACAGAGCCCTGCAGACCTGCCCAGCGCCACGGAAGGAATTCTTCACAGCGGCGTGAATATTTTGGAAGTGGGGAGTGGACGGCGGCAATTTGCCCCGCTCCTCCTCTGCTCGGGCCAAAGGAGTTGCCCAACCTGGTCATGAGACTTTTCCATACTTCCCAAAGAGGCTCCTGAAGTTCTGACACTGCACCACGGAGAGCCCGGGGCAGCACAGCCCCCCCGAGAGCAGACACGCAGGCACAGGAGATGGAGAATGAGGTTGGCAAATCTGTGGACAATCAAATGGACAAATACATGTAATAATTTGGAAGTTTTCTTTCTCCCCTTGCTTTTATTCTGCTTCCTTTTTTTTTCCTCCCTGATTTCTCATGCATTTCTCCCTGTCCTGATGTAGCCGTGCTGTTAACTCTTTCTCGCCCTCCCCTCCCCGATTTAGAGTTACAATAATGGGGAAATCAGAAAGTCAAATGGATATTGTGGAAAAATCGACCAAATCTGGGAAGAAGCCCTGGAGCTTTGTGGCCATCGGGCTGGCTGTCCTGCTGCTCCTCATGACTTGTGCCGCCGTCGCCCTGGTGATCCTCTATGCCAGCAGCAGAGGTAAGAACCTGGGAATAATCCTCCCCTTCCCTCTGCAAACAGCAGAAAAAGTCCTTTTTTCGCAGAGCTAAATGAAAATGTAAATACAGGGAGACCATGAGGTCACCTCTGTGAGGGACTGGGCTCTCTCTGCTTTCCTCCCAGCTCAGAGATTATGTTGGCTTTTACTTAATTTTTTTGAATTATGCTGTGTAAGATTCTATGCTTTTGTTTAATTTTATGCAATTTGTTGAATTCAGAGCTGTTTTGACAAAGCTGCTGCGCTGTTTTGGAGGGAAGGTGTGTGTCTGTGTGTGAGGACTGACATTCCCTTATTTTATACGAGCACAAGCCAAGATTCATTATCGTCAGGGTTTTTAAAGCAACAGCTGCTTTAAAACACTTCTAAAAACCATCTCCCTGAAGGGGAAATTGCTTATTACAATGTGAAAGCTTAAAAAAAAAAAAAA
>VZTI01003483.1:178239-193292 GCA_013397865.1 Struthidea cinerea
CGAAAGGGAAAATTTCTTTTTAAAATTGAAAAGTTAAAAAAAAAAAAAAAAAAAAAAGCCACTTGCTGCTGAGGAAAAGGAGACTTTTTAAATATTCCATCAGGCAGTTGGATCTCTAAGTGTGATTTGCTTCAGTGACTTGAATGCAAATGTCTTGCCAGAAACCTGACATCGAGGCACGTTATTTTGAAGTGTTTTGCCTAAATATTTTAACTGCAGAGCACACTTGGTATATCCAAAGTTTTCCCACTGGCACACCAAGTGCAAAGTCCCACTTTAAAACCCTGTGAAGCATCAAATGCTTGGGAGCAGCTCTGCCTCAGGTTTGGCGCTTCCATTAAAGCCTCTTGGATTGGGAGCTTTGTTAAGACACTGGAGAATGAAATTAAATTAGGAATAGCAAAACTGGAGCAAGGCTGTGCTGTGTCCTCACACTCTCTCTGCCTCCCCTGCTGCAGGGAGCTGCATTTTCAGCACTTGTGAGTGAAGCACTGCAAGTTCTGAGCAATAATTCATGAAAAAAGCCTTGTTATTGTTCACTCTTTTTGCTCCCAGCAGTTGAAGACAAAATCTGAGTATTTGGTATTCATAAAGTTCATCAGAAAGTTTATTCTATTAGCTCAGGAGATGAGAGGAAAGAAATTCCCCAGAGCCAGGTCCTAGAGGAAGAGTTTCTGTATCAAACATTGAGCTAGGCAGGGTTTTGCTGCCTGCATGCAGAAAGGATTTGAGAAATCTGCCCTACATCATTTACTGGGTCCAGAAAATCCAGAATTCAGCTATTAATAATATTTGCCCAAGTGTTGGTCTCATCCAAATCCAGAGGCAGAGTCTGTGCTCTCCACATGTGTTTAAGGAAGGCTGATCTGTGAGAAAACAGGTCTAAAACCTAAATACTTTTGCAGGCTCATATCTGCAATTAAACTTTCCCTGGAAGTGTTTCCAGGGCCGAGCCCTGAGTGCAGGGCTGCTGTTCTGCTGCCCTGCCCTCCTCACACCCCACCAGGTGTGCTCAGCTCTGCCCTGGAGCCACTCTGTGCCTCTGTCCCCATCCGAGCTCACAGCTGGAGCAGCCACAAGCTTCAGGGAATTCCAGGTGGGAAATGAGCAGCAGGAGCTGCATCCTTACAGAGCAGTGTCAGCATGCACTGCCTGGGTCTAGAACTGAGACAAAAGGAGCTCTGCACACTCTTCCTGCAGCAGAAACATCTCTTTTTTTGTCTTGAAAAGTTTTGTCCCAATGCCCCCCTTGGCTCTGCGTTGCTGCCACACTTGAGCCTATTCCCAATGCTCAGCCAAAAGCCTCAAACCCCAGACTCCCCAAGGGAAAAGCACCTCCTGTTCAAAGCTGAGCCACATAAATGCCACAGAACAGCAAGAAAAAACAACGTGGCTGAGCACCATTCAACCAACAACGTTATCCTGGGGTTCTTCTATGTCTAATTTCACTGAAATGCTGGTTTTGGAATGTGCATGGGACACTGGATTGTTCACTAAGAGCAGATTCAGATTTCTCACTTCACCTTGATACATCCTTGATCAGAATGACACTACCCAGGCTTCTAAAAATAATTTTGTTTGGCTTGTAATTAGGAATTAAATTAGAAAATTAAAGCATTGCCTGTCCTGCTTTGCATTTGCCTTTTCTTTTTTTTATTTATTAAGGCATGTTTAGGCTTTGTGGTTCAGGGAGAATATTTTTCTGCTCGTATATATCCTGCAGAAGAGCACTGTGGTGCATGAAATAGGCCTGTGGGTACAGCAATAATTCCTGGAGTTCTGTTAATGCTGACTGGGATTTTTATCTCTATTCCCAGCCAACAAAAACACTCAGGCTCTCACAGCAGTGCAGTTACAGAGTTCCGGACACAATTTGGGGATTTTTGATATCCAAGGAAGTTTTCAGACCCAAAAAACTCCTCTGAAATAAGCTGAAAGAAAACATAGGAAGAATAAAGTAATATTTGGGTGATTCTAGCAAGGCAAGCAGGACTGGGTTTGGATCAGAACACACCACGCTCTCAATCCTTCCCTCACACCCACACCCCCATCTCAGCAGCCTTTTCACAACTCCCTCTCAGTATTTACTGAACTCCAAACCTCATCCCTTGCTGGAAAGGTCACAGCCTGAGGAACATCTCAACCCTCACTGTAGCTGACACATCAAATCACTCAGCAGCTCCTCCAGGCAACTCAGCTCCAAACAACTTCCAGCCTCACCTCATTGCTGCTCCCGTAATTCTGGTTATTTCATTGACTTTCTGGCTCCCAACTTGCCTTCTCAGGAGGAAGATCCACAGACATTTTTGTGTCTGCAGCCCCACAGGTTGTCACTGCTGGCTGTTGGGAAGCTCAAGGTCACGGCCCTCTGCTCTCCTCTTAGGCAGGCTCCAAACAAACAGAAATACAAACCAAGCAGCACCTTGTTCTGGGGGAGGATTTAAAAACACCCACGGTTTTCTCCTGCATTTCCTATGCTGAAGGTGATTGTTGGGCACTTGAACAACAGATTTACATGAGCCTGCTGAGCAGGAGCAGTATCTAAACTGAGACAAGGTTGTGGCTGAGCTCTGGCTCCTCTCCTTGACTGGTGCCCAATTGTCCTTTGACGTCAGGAACCTTCATTAACGAGGCAGCTATTCAGGGGAGATGCAGAATTTCAAGAAGTGGCAGCTAACACACGAGCCATGATGACATTTGGGTGGCAAGGCTCTCCTCACTCGTAGTCAGATGGAGCTACATGAATGCAGAGCTTTAATGGGGGGTGACAGGCCATGCAGGGCTGCAAAACAGGCAAACACACACACAGTTTACTGATTCTCACACAAAACTCTGGCTCAGCCATGCTCATAGGCAAGAAATCCTAGGAAAGGTGGAATAAAATCGAACATTTGTATTCTGCGCCCCTCTTGAAGATGCTGACACCTGGCCCAGGCAGCCCTCTCTGACAAAGAAAACCTGAATTTGGCAATTCCATTGCTTACTGCGAGCAAATCCCTGTTTTAAGAGCAACAAGGGCAGCTTGCAGTGCCAACAGCACTTCTGCAGAGGAGATCTGAGAAAAGGGAAGGTGCTGAGAGGTAAAAGCTCCCACGTGAGCGCCTGGTGACAACTGTGGCTCTAATTGTCTCCATGTGTGCCATCCCCGGCCATCTGCGCTCCTCCAAAAGCACAGTGGGGACACACTAAGCACAAGCTGTGTCCTCCAGAGCCCTGCAGAAGGCTTGGCTTGGCTTTTGTTCTCTACAAAAGGAGCCTCAGTAAGGCTGTGGAAAAGCAACTTGGGTTTGAAAAGGATTGTCAGTCCAAAGGTGAGCTGCTGACCGGGACTGCAGCCATCCAGAGATCCCACAAGTCATTCCTGGCTCCTGCTGCTGGCCAGGAAATGTGGCAGGGTTCAGTGGCTCCTTGTGAGGCCAAATTAAGACAAGGAAATTGTCTACAGTGACCCCAGGGGGTCTGAAGAATGTCCCAGCTCTGCCACCTCTCAGGTGAGCAGCTCACCTCTGAAGTAGCATCTGGAGTGCCTAATTTCCCTCATTTTCTTCCATTTGGAGTCATCCCACAGCTCAAGTCATTTCATTTATCTCCATTAAAGCCTCTCTTCCCTGATCAATTCTCTGCTGCTGCTGCATCAGACTGAAATGGATATCAAAGCAGGAGCCTCTCTATCACTGTAACTCAACCTGTCAGCAATGTTTAACCAGGGAGGAAAATAAATAGAGAAATACCTGTATTTCTACTGAGAACTTGGGCTGTTGTTTTAGAGAAGCAGTTTGAGAAAACAAAGGGCAGAGTTGTCAAGCTGAGAATTCAGAAGGTGCATTTTAAGTTCATTTCTAGTTGTTGGAAGGTGCAGGTGACAAAGCTCCAGCTGGGTGAGCAGAGATCTGACATTGTAAAGCCAAAGAGGGCAGAGTTGGTCGTGCCCAGGTTCTGTGGCAGGAAAGGTACTGAGGAATAAAGGAGAGAATTGATAGAGAAACAAAGGAGACGCTTTTCGAGGTAAACTGAGATCTCTTCCCCAGCCATTTCCCATGATCTGCTTTGGGGGCAGAGTTTCAGAGCCCTGAGTGTGCCCTCAAATTCCAAACCAGCTCTGGCTCCCCTGCTCATCCTGCTCAGTTACAGCATCACAATCACAGGCCTTGGGGAAGGGAGGGGAGTTCAAGCCTCATTCAAAGCAGTTGGGTTCCAGAAACTGAAGTGAGACATTGTCAGGTTATATTAAAGAGAGAAGCTTTGATTTTAAAATAAATAAATAAATGAAAGAAAAAAGCTTTCATTTCAGTCCTGCCTGGTCCCTGCGAAAGAGTAAGAGATACACAAAATTCTTTTAGTACAATTGTTTCTTCCTCACCTTGCTCTTTGCTATTGCTCCTTTCCTTTTGCTCATTTCTTTTCCTCAAGGTATTTTATTTTCCCCCTTGGAGATACCCTGTGCTTTTTTGAAATTCTTTAATTAGGAGAGAGTTTAAGAAACTCCAAAATTTGGGCTTAGCTTCATCCAGCACACAAAAAAATCCCAACAAATGCTGAAACAAACACAAAAAAAAAAAAAAAAAGAAGAAAAAGAAAAAAAGAAAAAGAAAAAGAAAAAGAAAAAGAAAAAGAAAAAGAAAAAGAAAAAGAAAAAGAAAAAGAAAAAGAAAAAAAGATAACTATCTCTGTGAAGCTTCCCATTGTTCCACCTGTTTTGGTCCTCCCCTGCTCAGGTTGCCAGACACCAGGCAGGGCAGGACACAGAGTTTTTCTCATGCAGATGTGCTCCCACCCAGCACGGCCACACTCAGCTGAACCCTGAACATTCCCCAGCACAGTGGGGGCTTTTTATGTCGCTTCCACTGATGAACTTCAAAGCCCTCTTTTCTCCCCCACGGTTTTATTTCTCTCTGAATTACTGTAATCTTGTTTGCTCTCATGTAAAGCACTTACTTGCATTGAAAGGGATTGTTTTTAATAACTCTTCTCTGCAAACAAGGATCAAAAACAAAGCTTAAAAATGGCTAAATCTGCTGGAAAGTACCATGATTTTGTTTTTCAGTGTGGAACCACATAGTTGTCTGTTTGATATAAGCGGATACCAAGGTAGCAAACCAAGACATCCAGTTTCTCAAATGGGAAATTAAACCAGCAAAGTGAATTTCCTCCTCCCAGGGCCCAGGTCCTCAGGCTGGGGGGGCTCAGATCCCTCCCAGAGCAGCTCTGCAGGGAACAGCACACGGGAGGGACCTGACACCTGCCCAGCATCACAAGAACACTCCCTTGAATACTCAGCCTCAAAAATGATGTGTTCACCGGCTTTTTGGGGTCCTTCTGCCACTGGGAGAATTGCACAAACCAAGACTAAGACTCAAAAATAGAAAATGAGTAGCCAAGATCAGGACTCCACTGGCCTTTCCATGCTTAACTCAAGGCCAAACAAATTTGAACACAGGTTCCACAGTGTCCTTATTTCTGCACTATTCTATCAGCCCCAAAAAGTCCAGATTAGGGACAACCTCTCTGATGAGCAGCAAGGACCAACCTTAAAGGCCACACGAAATTGTGGCCAAACAAGTCTGTGACAGGCTCCCCCTCCCCAACACACAAATACTTGGGGAAATAAAAGTAATTTCTTTTCCTAAATTTGATCTTGGTGGCTCAAAGCAGTGTGGGAGCAGTAACCCAGCTCTGGGCTTTTCACCCCCTGTCTCCGTCTCAGTGACTGTGAAGATGCTCAGAGCATCTTAATAGATTGTCTAAAAAAGGATTCTGTTCTTTCAGCTTGTGTCAGGAAGACTGTGGAGGCAGCTAGCAGGTAGAAAAGATGGTCTTATTCTCCTTCCAGGAGAGAAAAACTCACTGTCAAGATTGCTGTAATGCTGCTGCCAATACATTTTCCTCAAAAATCCCCAGATTTCTTCACGGTTGTCATTCGATGTCTGTGACTGGCACCAACATTCACTCGCCTGCTCTCAAACCAAGCAGAGCTGTCACTGAGATTGGGCTCTGGTGAGTGACTTGGGGAGCAGTTTCCTTCCAAAACAAGTAATTCCATCTGTTTTCCTCCTCCTCTCCCTGCAGGCTCCCACTATGGCACCAACTCGGGCAACATCTGTACCACCCCTGGGTGTGTGACAGCAGGTAACGGGGTTATTAGGAATTACTGCTGCAGAGGGGAGGCTTCATGTGTTGGTACTGAGCCTGAATAAGAGATAATTCAGAGTTTAAGGCTGAAGTAGATGAAAAAGAATGAGATTTCCCCCTTGGGTAAGGAATATCATTCATGAGGGAGCAGCACAGGAAAATTGCCAGGGTGGCAGTTTTCAGCTCTGGCTCTGAGCCACCAGGACAAGGATTGACCAGCACAATCTGGATTTATAAGCATGATAGAATTCCCTTCAGACTGAATTTTCTCTCTCATGGGGCATTCACCTTCTTATTTTTGGCATCTACACCCCACGAGAGGTGAGACTCCAGCACAGATGTTCCCAATAGTCCCTGGAAACACTGGTTTCTTGGGCAGTGCCTAAACTGGTGCCCAGGGGAGCACTGGGCGCTCTTCCCTGCAAGGCCTTGTGGTCTGGGACAACTTTTCTGCCATTCAGATCCATTTTTAAGCAGAAAATAGGATTTTTCAAGTAATAATATGTGGGAATGAGTCTTGCCAAGCAGCTCCTTGGTAGTCTCCAGTAGACCCAGAGATTCCTGGGCAGTCTGTGGAATTCAGCTCTCCAATTTTGATGCCCAGCTGCCAGAATAATCCAGAACATGGACCCCACAGCTGACCCATGCAAGGATTTCTACCAGTACGCCTGCGGGGGCTGGCTGAACCGGCACGTGATCCCAGAGACCAGCTCCAGATACAGCATCTTCGACATCCTGAGAGACGAGCTGGAGATCATCCTAAAAGGTAGGGATGGGGCTGCTCCATCCTTAGGCACCTGTGTTTAGTTTCAGAGGTTACTGACTGCACATCAGACAGAGAAATAAACTTACAGAGAAGGGTTGACTGGGATTTTTTTCCCTCTGGTCCTTTAATCTCTACATCTCTTACTACACCCATTTTGTGGGAACATCCTGTTCCCAACGAAAAATTAGCCATAGGTGATTGGGTACTGACTCCAAAAGGAGCAGGACAAGCTGTCTGCAAGTCCTTCCTCCTGACACTTTTTCCATTAATAGCATGAAGAGCTCTCAGGTTTCACAGTAATTGCAGCCTACAAGTGCTTCTCACAGCCCTGAATCCTCAAGGATTTCTGTAAAATGATCAAAGCTCTCCAGGGCAAAAATCTCATGGCAATGGTTCCTTCCCCAGGTGTGCTGGAGACTTCAGATCGAGGGGACAGAGAAGCATTTCAGAAAGCTAAAATCCTTTACAAGTCCTGCATGAATGAGAGTGAGTCTCTTGTTGTTCCATTGATCCCCTTGTTCAATACCAGGTGTACAAAAGCACCAATGCTGTGTTAAGCAAAATCCAGCCAGTATCTGTCTAATCCATGTGGCCTTGCCTGGAAAACTCATCTTGGTACTTCATTAAACCTCAATATACCCATCTGGGATGTGGAAAGGGTGGACGTTGGGTACCCACCCCTGGTATGGATGCAAAGCCTTCCCTTCAGAAGGCACAAACCTGTCCCAGCTCATCCTTCCCAAAGCAATTCACTCCAAATCACTACTGGAGCCACAGAAGTATTTTCATTCCTTTTCTGAAGACTAACGTAGGATGGTTTCAGGATATCTCTTCTTTTTTGCTATGACACATTCAGTTGCAAATTTAAGCTGTTAGGCACATTATTTACTTTTCCTAATTTTATTTTTATGTGAAAACAATACAGAATTTGTCCTTCCTCCCTCAGGTCTTATAGAGCAACGAGATTCCCTGCCTCTGCTGGAGGCCTTGAGGATGGTTGGAGATTGGCCAGNGCATTACTTACTTTTCCTAATTTTATGTGAAAACAATACAGAATTTGTCCTTCCTCCCTCAGGTCTTATAGAGCAACGAGATTCCCTGCCTCTGCTGGAGGCCTTGAGGATGGTTGGAGATTGGCCAGTGGCTTCTGCAGACTGGAATAAGACCAAAGGTAATGCTGGGCCTGGAAGGGTTCAGTCAGAATTATTTACTGAATTAGGGAGGCCACTGTCACCAAATTAAATCCTCCATTTTCAGTTTCTCTTCACAAACAGAAGTCAGGGTATCACCCAATTAACACTCATTGATCCATTTCAATAGATCTCAAAAATGTCAGCAGCCAGCTTGTGAACTGTACAGTTCCAATCAGTCTGACACAGACCGATAAATTAAGTTTGTTTTCCCTTTTATCTCCCAGAGCCAAGCTGGAGCATGGAGGAAAACCTTTCCATAATGAACTCCAGGTTTAACAAACGTGTCCTCATTGACATGTTCGTGTGGAATGATGACCGGGATTCCAGCAGACACATCATTTATGTAAGAAAAAACATTACAGGGAATTATTTATATGCCAGAATCCTAATGAATCATTATTTACACTACAGACAGATGAGCTTCCCATAGAATAATGCCAGCAAAATGTGGGCAGCAGTTCTGTACCCCAAGTGTCAGATCTGTTTCAAAGACATATTGGGAAATGTTTTATGGCAGCATAATATTTGTTATGGCAAAAGAAATAAAAATCAATGGAACTTTGCTGATTTACAGCATTTAAGGGCTGCAAATTCTTGTGACTTATAAAAATGATGGTGAGGTTTAATATATAGCAGGAAACCGTGGGTTTAAAATACATAAAGAGTATTTCAGAGTTTGTTCATGAATGGTTGTGCAGGAAGTCCAGCCCTCAAATCATGCAACCTAGAAAAGTTACTTAAATTTATTCTTGAATCTCAGTGATTACTTGAAGATTTTGCTTTATAACCCACACTAAGATCCTTCGTGTCCTTACCTGGAAACCCAGAGACAGGAGTTGTACCTTCCACCTCACCCCAGATCCAGGAGAGCCCAAATTCTCTGAGTGTTTGGCAGTGGTGTCATTCCAGCACTGACAGGGTGGCACACCCAGCATTTCCTGCTGCCTTTCAAGGATTCCTTTGGACAACCCCAGTTCCTGTTCACCACTAACCAGAGAAATGCATTTTCCTTCAGATTGACCAGCCAAGTTTGGGAATGCCATCCAGGGACTACTACTTTAATGGGGGCAACTATCAAAGAGTAAGTACTCCTTGTACTGATTTACTCTGTGCCACTAAAACAACTTTATTGCTTATCCCTGTGATTTGGAAAACCCCAATATATGAACCTTCATGGTGTGTAACAGTCAGAATGGAACTGGGACATTCATTGCTACATTTTTTTCCTAATTAAGCCAGCATTTTGTGAAGTTTACAAAAGGACTGAACAACTGTATAAATATCAAGCCTCCCCAGAACTGTCCGACTCATGAAGCAGGTTATGGGGAAATAAAATCATATTTTATACCTTAGACACTCTCTCATTTTGAAGGACAGGTTCACATTTTCAGTGCAGGGGATTTGATTGTATCTTCCTCTGAATCACTGATGCTCAGCAAGTAAGAATCTGCTGCCACTTACTCTCCCCTTCCCCCAAAATTACATGAAATTGTGAGAGATTATTTTCTAGCTGCTTTTCCCTGCCAATGCTCAGGGCAAAAACACTGATTCTGCAAAAACACTGTTCCTGTAAATACACAGAAAGCTGTTGCAAACAGAGCCAGATAATTTGTCTGTTTCCAATATGAAAATACTGCTTTTAGTACATTTTATTTTCCTCAATTATGCCTTGCTAACAAAGAGTATTTGCAGCCCAACATCAAACCAATTTTCCTAACAAGAATGGAAGGGAATACAGAGGGAAAACAATCAGCATTTGAGACTCTTTTGTCTCGTGGTTGTAAAGGCAGATGAAAACATCAGTGGGAAGAGTTTTCTTCTCACTTCAGTGTATTTGACTACACTTTATATATAATATAGCTAAAATACAGCCCTGGATGGTTTATAGGGGATTGTCCCCACACCTCCTGGGCACCTTTAGGAGCTGCCAGCTCTTGCGACAAAACAATCTCCAGGAAGCTGTGCTGGGAAATGTGGAGAGCTGCTGACCCGGGAATCTCCCCTGCAAGTGTCACCTCCACAGCAGTACTCACAGCAGAAAAGAGGGGTATTTACGCATTGAGGCATGAAGGTCAGACATAGATTGACTTGGAGGAGGTAGGAAATCAGGTACAGTGCAGAGACAATCCTAAATTAGTGAAAGAAAACCAGTTCTGCTCAATACAGCTTTAATTTGAAGGCACAAAGCAGGGGGGCTGCGGCTGTGCTTTTAATCCTAATGACCAAGGAGGAGACACAACCCCTTTTTATTTGTATTTACCAGCTCGCTGCCCCCAGACAATGAGCCCAACTCTGATGACCCAAACTCCCCCTGTGCTTAGTCCAGCATCTTTTGGCAAAACTCCTCCTGAGGCCTGGGGGAGTCTGGCCTGATTAAGGCTCAGCATTCAGCCTAAAACCACAAATCATCATCTGTAAGTGCCCAGACTCAATTTCACCACAGTCACTGTGTTTATCTGGCTTACAAGGTCTACAGAGGAAGAAAAGTATGTGAGAAGAAGAGGTAGCATCAAGTTTTCCTCTATCAGGGATCAGCACTCCCTCAGCAGCCAAATGTCTTTTCAAGGCCCATTCTGAGGCACAAATCAGTCAGAGCCTCCCATCAGGAATAAAGCAAAGGTGTCATTGGGAACTGTCTGAAACAGAGCTTTTCTTTCAGACACTAAAACCAGACTTGAGAAGATTTATGGTATTACTTTCAGAGAACTCAAACCTTCCCTGTTTACCCTGGAATTTTGGCTAGTAGGGATCACTGTTCCATAGAGTAACTCAAAGCACAGAGCCTCCTCTTTGCCCAAGCAGTAATTCTAACCCAGAATACCAAGGCTGGATGGCACAGGGGAGCAGAAAGTGTGTTTTGAGGCTGGCAGGTGCCCTGTAAGGTATTCATGACAAAGAGAATGGTTTGCTGAATGAGAAATGTGAAGATGGACTATAGAAATAGTGAAGAGAGACTGCTTACAAGGGCCTGGAGTGACAGGACAAGGGGGAATGGGTTCAAACTGACAGAGAGGAGGTTTAGATTGGATATTGGGAAGAAATCCTTCCCTGTGAGGGTGGGAGGGCCCTGGCACAGGGTGCCCAGAGAAGCTGTGGCTGCCCCATCCCTGGAAGTGTCCAAGGCCAGGTTGGACGGGGCTTGGAGCACCCTGGGATAGTGGAAGGTGTCCCTGCCCATGGCAGGGGGTGGCACTGGATGAGCTTTAAGGTCCTTCCAACCCAAACCATTCTGGGATTCTATGAAATGATGGTCAGCAAACCTTTTCTACACGTTCTGTGTCTGCGTGCAGGTGAGAGAAGCTTATCTGCAGTTCATGATCACCATCGCCAAAATGATCCGGGAAGACAAGAACGTGTCCAAAGATGATTCCTTTGTCCAAGAGGAAATGGTAAAGGTCATGGAGTTTGAAACAGAGATTGCAAATGTGAGTAGAGAGATCAAGAACTCCTCAGGAAGCTGTGGGGGGCAAGGGGTGGGGGGAAGTGTCTCTTGCTGGTTTATACAGCAATTTTCAGAAGAAAGTGGGGGAAGAAGACATTTTGTGCAACGAGCAGCCCAAAAATCAGAGCCTCCGTGTCTCTAATTCTGCCTGCTGTGTACACTGCTGCTGTGCTGCTCCAGTCCCAGCCTTATTCCTATTTGGAACTCTTCTAAAGCAGGATCATGTACCTTCTGCTAACCATGCACTGGGATAACACCAGGGCAGGCTCCCTTGCATCCTTAGTAATCTACAGCACCCTAAAAATCCCCCAGATCTTAGGCCTCCATTCTAAAGGGGACAGAGGGAACCAGCAGGCTCAACTTATCCCTGAAACATTACTGAACAGGGGGAACCCAAGCTCCTGCACTGAATTTTTGGAAGCAGCACTGGGCACAACCAAATGATTTTCCTTTTCCCAAACAATCTGGTTAATTTGCACATTATTTGAATGTATATAAATACACCTGCATGTGATTTCAGCCATTGATATTTCTGTCAGTTGAGTCCAGTAATAACCTTGTGAATGTCTTCAGGCCACGACCCCAGCAGAGGAAAGGCACGATGTGACCTTGTTGTACAACAAAATGACCTTAGCAGAGCTGCAGGAAAAGTTTGCATTCAATGTAAGTGTTTAATGAGCAGTCTCATACTTCAGGTCTCTTAATTCCATGCCAGTTGGAAATGGCTTTGTGAATTTATCAGTGCTTCAACAAAGAGGTATAAAATCATTCCCATTCCTAATCTTGTCTTCAGAGCCTCTTAAAAAAGCTTTGTCCTACTGAACAGCTACATTCAAGGTCATAAGACTGTCAAAAGCCCAGTTACTGAGGCACTTAAACATCCAACATTGGAATGTCTCTCTGTCTACCTAGGAATTTAACTGGACCTTCTTCATCCAAGGTGTCATGTCTTCAGTAAGTGTTCAGGTGGACCCGGAGGAAGAGGTGGTTGTGTATGGGATGCCTTATCTGCAAGAGCTGAAAGCAATTATCTCCAAGTACTCAGCCAGGTAAAGAAACTGGAGGATATGCAGGACAAAAGTCACAGAAGGATTGCTGAAATGTCAATTGTTGGACCCCCTTGCTAGTTCTGAGCTTCTGAGAAAAAAATGACACCCCTGTAAAATACAGGAAATGCCTTTGGAGGTTTCAAAGTCCAAGTACTGCAGTACAGGGTGTCTCACCTGCTGCTTGCTTAGAAAAGGGTAAATGGGAAGAAAAAAATACATGGCAGGCTTAGTTCTTGTTACATTCTAGAAGGAAGAAAAATAAGAAATTAATCCCAGAACAGATATGACAGCCCAGTCCTCAGGTTGAATGTCTGCAGTTAACTGAGATGCTGTGAAACACAGGACTGGCAGCAAGGGTTTCCTTCTTTATCTCCATCCAGAACTGAGATTCCCCTCTGGCTGCCTGCACCAGTGTTGGTTTTTACAGGGGATTCAGCTCAGCTTTGCTTTCCCACACAGCACCATCCAGAACTACCTCATCTGGCGGCTGGTGATCGACCGGGTCAGCAGCTTGAGCCGGCGCTTCAAGGACGCTCGGGCCAGCTACAGGAAGGTATTTCCTCTCTTCCTAAAGAGGAGAGCACAACTGCCACCAAATCCAGCCTGGTCAACACAATAACCGTGTCAGGGGTTTTTGGAAAGAGATGAACTTTAAGCTCCCTCCCAACCCAAACCATTCTGTGATTCCATGATTACATCATGGAATCCCCGAACAAACCCATTCACAGCTGTGGAAACCTTTGGGTTAACCTTCCATCTAGGCATAGGTTTGGAAGAGCTGCAGGGGCAGGGTTAACGCTGGGCTTTGGTGCTGCAGGCCCTGTACGGGACGACGCTGGAGGAGGCGCGCTGGAGGGAGTGCGTGAGTTACGTCAACAACAACATGGAGAACGCGGTGGGAGCGATGTATGTCCGGGAGACTTTTGCTGGTGAGAGCAAGAGGATGGTATGTAGTTTACCCTTCATACTACTGTACATCCACAATGCCCACAGTGCCCGTTCCCTCTGGTATGAGCTCCCTATTTTTTGCCTGGGAGAGTTACCCGCCAGTCAAGAAGGTGCAAGAAGTCGTTTGTGATGCTCTTTTAGATGCTCTGTACCATGGTTTAGAGCACAGAATTCGGGGACATCACCTTCCAGCAGGAAGCTTTTCACCCCTCCTTAGCTGTGCCTGGCAATAGGGCATGTGAATGATGGATGTCTCCCTGGATCTCTTTCAGGTCCGAGATTTAATAGAGAAGATCCGCGAAGCGTTCGTGGAGACTTTGGATGAGTTACAGTGGATGGACGAGGCGTCCAAGGAGAAAGCTCGTGAGAAGGTCAGAGATAACAAGGAACTTCAGTATTCCCTTATGAACAGGAAATATTTGGAATTTTGTAGTATCACCATTTCCAGTTTCTCTACAAACAAGGGGAAAACACTTAGATGTTCATTATTATCCTGTTACGTTGTCCTTTCCTTTCAATCCTTTGTCGGCCCACATCAATACAAATGCCAACTGGGTACAATGCAATTCCCAAAAAAACCCCATTTCCAACTTTTAATTGAACTCAAGACCATTAGCACCATTCCAATAACAAGAAAAAACCTCCAAACATTTAACTATTCTTTGCATCGAAACTTCAGTAAAAACAACCCAACAACACCCCAACAAAAATCACAATTAAGAGGAAACATTCAACTCTTTTCTTCCAGGCAATGGCAATCAAAGAACAAATTGGCTACCCAGATTATATTTTGGAAGATCAGAATGAGAAACTGGACCTGGAATATGCCAATGTGAGTATTCTGTGCACATCTCACTGAATACCTCAAAATAAACACCTGCATTTGCTTTCTTGCCACTGGAATATTTGTACCTGTTCAACTGCCCTTTCCAAGGACATTAAAATGAACATATTAATAAATAATTGGTGCAAAGAGCCAACTATTCAGTGAAACCATGCAACCAAAACATTCTTTAGAGGACATTCAGTGGGACAAGGAGTTCCTCTTCCTGCTCAGCTGACTAATGTACTTGGATCCCTGTTTCTGTAGTTAAACTTCAGTGAACACAACTACTTTGAAAACATCCTGGAAAACCTGCGAGCTGGAGCCCAAAAGAGCCTGAAAAAACTTCGGGAGAGAGTTGACCAAGACATGTGAGTCTCCAGAAAGAGTTACAGACACAACCTAAATTCTGGGTTAATGGTGGGAGTGTTTAACTCATGCTGTGGGTACCTGGGAATGCCTGTGGCTGAGATAATCAAGGAATTAAACAATTCTAAGGTGAAGTAAAAATCCTTTTCCCCTTGAATGCTGTGTGTTTTGCATGAAAGGTGCCCATAAACAAGCCACCAGGTACTTCCTGGTATCAGGAATTCTTTACAGCTGTGTTCAATGCACCCTTTTTCCTACATTAATCCTTTCCTCATATAATCTCTTTAGAAGGATTTTCCTTCTTTTTATAATGTTCTTCCTTCTCCTAATATGG
>VZTI01003483.1:193308-227248 GCA_013397865.1 Struthidea cinerea
ATATATATATATGTTTTATATATTTATATATATAATTATATATATAAATAATCCCTGAAAGGATTATTTCCTTACAATCCTTTCCTACATACCTTGCATTTTTTAACCAGAATTAAATTTCAAAAAAAAGTAATGACTAATTGCGTGTAACATTTATTTTTAGATGGATAATTGGAGCTGCAGTGGTCAATGCATTCTATTCCCCCAACAGGAACCAGATAGGTAGGTTTAAACACTTTTAACCAACTAATTTTATCCACACAACAGTGTAGGTCTGCATCCAGAGGCAAACCTGCCTGTGCCCATCTGGGAATTCTGGGCAAGGCTGTTCAGCTCAAGCACTTTGTTGATGAATATTCAGCTCCCCCTCCTTGGCAGGTGTAGTTTGTACCCTGTCACTGAACGGCCTTGGGTTTGAAAGCCTGGGACAGCACCAGTGCCAGCACCCAGAGAATGCTCCCAGTGTGTCCTGGGCTGCTCCTGCTCCCACATTCTGATAGCACACGGGCAGCTCTCCAGTTTGCTCTGTGCACATGACACTGGAATCACCCTGCTAGGAGCCATCCCGGAGTGCAGAAATCTGCCTCTGCTCCCAGAGCATCAGCTGTGTGGGCTCTGCAGAGCTGCTGGCTGCCTTTCCTTGTTCTTAGCACAGGAGATCTTCAGACCCTGCTTGGCTCCCTGTGCTCCCTGAGCTCACACCTCATGCAGGAGCTCAGGTTAAAACTGACGAGTCTCTGCTGAATTCTGAGCACCCCAAACAGGAGAGACAATAGATAATTGCACCTAGGAGTGCTTATTCAAATTCCCAGACTGCCAGGAAGATCTGCTACTCAGCTACTGATAACACAGAAGGACAAACCCATGGGATTTTAGGCCAGACAGTAACTGCATCCTGCTCACAGGGCAAAGGCCAGGAGTGGAAACAGCCCAATCTACCAACAGTCACAACAGACAACTTCTAGAATTGCTAAAAGCAGAAACACCAAATTGATGATAATTTAGCCCTCTGACCTCACCCAAAATCTGTTTTCCTTTTTGCAGCTTCCACTCACCTCCATCCTGCAGGTACAGCAGCACCAGGGCCTTCAGCCATGGCAGGGCCCTCCTGGGGGCTTTACTGGTGGCCAACCTCAGCTCCTAGTTCATCCCCAGTGGTTTTACATAGATTGTAATCAGCTTTCCAGGCAGGGAACTCAGGTCCTGAAGCCACCTGGTTGCTCTCCAGCTTTGTCCTTTTAAGTCATACAAAAGTAACTCATTTGAGCAACTTGGAGATGAATATGCCTGTGAAAAAATCCAAGCACAACCACCCACAATAGTGTGCATGTCAGTTAAATTCTGTTTCTTCCTGTCTCTAGCTTGAGAAAACAATTTCCACACTGCTCTGTCTTACTGCAGTCTGGTTTATGTATTTCTCTACAAAATTGTATGGATAAAACCTGGGTAGCCAAAAAGGGCTTTGTCTCTGAATTAACTTCTTGCAATATAATTTCAGTGTCTTCCTTCACAGAAAGTATCTCATTAGACTGAATTACTGGCAGCCTGAATTCCTCTAGAAGCACTTCTGCTTTTCAGCTTGTATAGAAGGGATGAAAAGCAAATCCCATGCTTCTGGATAGGGTTTTTGTCAGCAGGATGAAGCAGGGCAAATCTCTTACTGCCCGCCCTCCCCAGCTGGCATCGAGTGCCCTTGGTGGTCTACAGGAATCACTCGTGTGCATGTTTTACCCTCCAAGTGTTGCTGGTATCAGCAGATGATTTCCAACCTCTCCTTAACCCAAATAAAGCAATAAAACCTCCATTAGTTCACCTATAAAATGGCTCTAACACGCAAAGTGTGCCTGTCTCCAAAGGACAGCTCCTAAACATTCTGTTCTTGACTCACTGCAGCAAACATTATGGACCAAATTAGGCTAAGCTTAATGTAAATGCTCCTTGGGTCTCAAACAGGGAGATACTGTAGCTGCAGATGTGCTAAATTAAACCTTTATTAACTTGTCATTTTCCATTTATCAAGAGAGAAACAATTTCACATGAGGCATGAGCTTGTTTCTAATCATTTTATATTTTCTGTTCCTTCCTGACCCTTACACCAAGCAAACAATCTGTCTGCCAAGGATGAAAAAACGCCGCCACCTTACAGTATTTCCCTCTTTCTCCCTGTCTTTGCAGTTTTTCCTGCTGGGATTCTCCAGCCCCCCTTCTTCAGCAAACACCAGCCCCAGGCCCTGAACTTTGGAGGGATTGGGATGGTTATTGGGCATGAGATCACTCACGGATTCGATGACAACGGTGAGGAGATGACTGTGAAAATGTTATTGTTTCAGCTAAAACTCGTGGCATGGCAGGAATTAAAGTGGGCTGGGACTGAAGTTCCCTGCACAGTCACATCCAGCTCAGGAGCAATAGGAGCACACTGGGAACACTCTGTGGAAGGTTCTTCAGGGAATGTTTCCTGAACGGAGCACAAGAAATAAGCAGATGTTAAAAATAAATTGAGGCAATGACAACTCTCAGGAAAAAAATGTTGCTTTTACAGCATCATCAGATCAGAAGCACAAAGCAAGCAGATCCATGGGCTCCTGAATACAGTGGAATCTGTGAACAACGTTTTTGGGATAGAAGAGCTGTCAGTAGTGTCTTGAAATCCCAAGACACTTTGTTTTTCAACACAAATGCTTGAAATAAATTGACTTTTTTAACTTTGTCAAATGTCATGTAAAAGAATTTGGGGGGAAAACTCACTTCTGACTCTACAAGTCAGTAATTTCTTTCACATGGGTTTTCTTCAAGCTGGTTTTTTTACGCTCATTAAGTTTGTGCAGATGACACATAAACACACAACACAGCCTCAGAAACTGAGTTCTAGAGCAAAGAAAAACCTTGTTCTAGCCAGGGAGCCAAGAACACAAACTCCAGAACTGCAATTCCAGCTTTTAATTCTCTATAAACCTCACTTCTGTCACGTGGACACACAGAACCAGCGCCTCAGACACCTCAGAGGTGAGGGAAGGTTTTGTCACATGAAAACCAGGCCTTGGTGCTATACCTGGAGTCAGGGCTGCTGAGTGAACAGGAAATCAGGGAATAACAGAGACCACAGTTCCATTCCCTTGTGACAATGAGAATAAACTGTGCCCAAAACATTTCTGAGCATCTTAATCCAAGGAGGAAAGAGGAAGGGAGTGCAACTCCAGCATCCCAGGTGCTACACTGGAAGAACGGTGACTTTAAAACCTTGGTCACAGCTTTGCTTTTTCCCCTGGGTTTTCCTGCAGGCAGGAATTTTGACAAAGATGGGAACATGCTGGACTGGTGGAGCAACTTCTCAGCGCTGCATTTCAAGGAGCAGTCCCTCTGCATGGTGCACCAGTACGGGAACTACAGCTGGGAGCTGGCGGGGGGACAGAACGTGAGTAACAACCACAACCACCACGGCCACAGCTCTGGGTTTGTACAAATAATGACTCGAACAGGGACTGCCTATGGAGGATAAGCACAAACCCCAGCTACCACAGGTAACTGTTCTGGGAACAAGGCACAAGGGCTGTGATAAACTGGGGACACTGGTGTGGCCCACAAAGCCCAGGGTCTGTGTGCAGTGATGTTCTGCCCAGCAGCAGCCCAAGTTCTGTCCATGTTATATTTGTGTGTGCTCTCTCTGTTCCAATCTACAGCTCTTACCGTGGGATTTGTTTAATTTCATTCTCTCCTTTCTTGTCCCAGCACAAGGTCACAGCTTCCCTTTGCTCCAGGCATGTCAGGCTGTTGTATGACTGACCTGTGGTTCTTAGAGTTGCTGATTTTACTGACAATAGAGTAAATAAATGATTGTTTTTACAGGTCAGTGGCATAAGCACATTAGGAGAAAATATTGCAGATAACGGAGGAGTCCGACAGGCTTATAAGGTAACCCTCAAACACCCTGTGAGTTAACTTTACGTGGCATCCAGCAATGGGGGCACCTATTCTGTGCTTTAAAAAATTGACAATTAATGTTATTACCATATTCCAAAAGCTAAAGCCTCAATTGTACACCTGGAAGCTCATGTGCCCATGGCTTGCTGCCGTTCTTGCACTCAGGAGCAGCCCAAAGGTGGAGCTCAGGTGTGAGCAGGGAATGTTCTTCCCTACAAAGAACCCGAACAGATGTCACAGTAAAACCTTTTATCTTTGGTGTTTTGAGTATGGTGTTAAGGGTGTTTGTAGAACATCCTGAATTTTTAGAAATCTAAATTTCAACCCTGAGGGACACCATTCCAATTAATCACTTCTTTAGGATTGTTCTAAAAGCCATCACAGACATGGAAGAGCTGTGTGGGATGACACAAACTACTTGCACACGGAATCCATGGATGTTCTGTGGTGCTGGATCTATTTTTACCCTCAGCTCTCCCTTTCGTTTTGTGCTTCGGGACTGTCTCAGTAGCTGAGAGGCTGCAGAAACAGAATGTTGGGAATTCACCAGTGTGAGGACACATTAACTTGTCTCCATCATGTCAATATACCTTAAAAAAGCAAATTGGGCAATTAATGTGTAACAATAACAGGTAATGGATTTAACACTGAGCAAGGTTGTTATCTGCTATTTAATGAGCAGTTACCTGAAGAGAGAAAAATCATCACTATAGAGAAGCAGAGGAGACTTAACACTTTACTTCCAGATACAAATACCTGTAGAAAGAGTTTATGAAGTCAACCGTGGTTATGCTGACAGCTTTTTCAAAAAATTCTCTGTACTGTTTGTGTTAGAGAGAGAAAATTTATACAAATACAAAAGGGAACCACGTTGGTTCATTCACATGGTGACTAAAATCCCTCCCCACATTCAAAACATTCAAAAATAATTGATAACATTCAAAATCCACCTCCTGCTGCTCCTCTGAGTCAATCTGTGATCATTTCCAGGCCTACCTGAAGTGGCTGGAACGGGAAGGGAAGGAGCCAAAGCTGCCTGGACTCAACCTGTCCCACAAACAGCTCTTCTTCCTCAACTTTGCCCAGGTGAGAACACTCAGGGTTGTGCCTCAGACCCTTGGACTTTGTTGGAGGAAACACCTGGGTGAAATCCAACGCTAATAGATCTGTCCCATAGCACCAGATCTTGATCCAAGACCTTGATAAAACAAAAGCTAATTAGTAAATAATTGCATCTATTGTGCCTCTCTATAAAACGTACTCCAATGACATCATAGCAAACTGGGATGGCTCTTAGGAAAGCCAGTGAGAAGCTTCCCAACTTGAATTCCCTTTAATACTGATCCACTAATGATGAATCCTCCCTGTCCAGGTTTGGTGTGGCTCCTACAGACCAGAATATGCCAGTCAGTCCATAAAGACAGACGTTCACAGCCCTCTGAAGTACAGGTGGGTTTTACTCATTTACTAACTCACAACTCACTCCATTCGACCCCTTGCACCACGACAGCACAGGAGAGTCTGATAACACACAAGATAACTCCAGACTGACTTTCAGATTTTCTCCCATGGCTTGTAGGACACTGCTGGAGAGCACATACCTATACCTGACCTGGTGAATTTGCCAATCCATAGGGGATGGAACAGGACCAAACCCACTCTGTTCTGGCATTTCATTGCTCATATTACCTCTATTTCCTAAAGTATCCCATATTCTGAACTGTAATCGAGTTCTGAGGCTCCAAACCACTTTCTGGACACGGCTCTCTCTGTTTCCCAGAACAGCAATCTCCATGTAAATGAGTCCCTTCTCTTTGTTTAGGGTGATGGGCTCGTTGCAGAACTTTGAAGCCTTCTCCGAGGTGTTCCACTGTAAGAAGGGCACGGCCATGCATCCCGCAGGGAAATGCCGGGTGTGGTAAGCAAGGATGAGACACTCTGGTGACACCACAAACAGCTCATGGCAGGGATGTGCCCGGTGTTCTGCTGCTCAGTCACAGCCAGGGCTGCCGGGGCAGCTGCTGCAGTGAGAGCCAAGGAAGCACTCAGCTCTCCCAGTGCCACTGGGAGGCACACAGGGATCACAGGGATCACAGGGATGGATCCCGGGACTGACGGGCTGTGCCGGAGGCCACGGTGTGTTCCTGGGCAGAACGACTGTTTCCAACGACATCCTGACTGTTACTAAGACACTGCATCAGGGTTACAAGGACTAATTCTTACATGAAAACAAAACCAACAAGCCACCACAAACCTATTTTTCAGAAAGGAGTAATAATTTTAGTATGTCAGCTCCACCTTCTGAGGCTCAGCAATGCTGTCTGAGATGTCCCACTGCTCCGTTCCCAGTGTTCTGGTTCAGTTTCTGGTGCATTCTTCCCCAGATCAGGTTAGAGCTGGTGTAAACTCTCGTGCTGTCTGTGCCCCTGCGCTTTGATCGCTGCTTTGTTGTCAGAGATTGCTATTTGTCGTGACATGTCACACAGTGAGCTCTGTGTCGAGACGCCTGTCGCACTCTCCTCCTGCACTTGAGTTCCTCTGCTCCAAAGAACCACCACTACAATTATCACATTTTAGGCGTACAAATTCTGTTCTTTATGGTTAAATTACAGGGTCCCACCCTTCAGAGATATATTTAAAATGATGCTTATTCTTGTAGAAAGTGTATAAAATACCTTTTGCCAAACGGCAGACATGTATCCATGGAAACAATTAAGCTGGTTTTAATCCTGTGCCTTTTTATTTCGCCATAGGCTATTTTTCAGTATTTACACTTGAAAATGTAACATGTATTAATTTTTAATAAAATTTAAAAGAAAAAATCACGGTGGCCAATCCAGCAAGAATTTCCCTACGGAGAGGTTTGGGGGGCTTTCCTTGGTAAGCATCGTACTATAATGAGAATATTTTAAACTTTCAACATTTAATAGTGAGTTTTGAATATTAGTCCAGCAAATGCTTTTCTTTCCAGCACAGGAATCACTTGACAGCAAGGCAGTAACTGCCTGTGTGACTCTGCAAAATCATTGAGCCCTGGAAATGGACCATTTTAGAGGTTCTGGCACATGCAACTGTTAAAGGGATAATTAAAAAGTGCCTGGGAGGGTTTATTCCAAGTGGCCATCACAGCACATGGAAGTTACTCTACTTTTTCATGTAAGTTTATCCCATCTCCCACCTGCAGAACACTTCCCATCTGCCAGTTTGTGTCAGCGCCAGGCACATGAGCTCCGACCTCCCCTTACAGCCCCCACACAAACTGGAGATAAGAGACAGGCTCCAAATCCCCAGGAAACGGCCCTGAATTCCTACTGACCACTGTGTTACCTTTCCACAATCGTAAAATGTTTAAGCTCTGTGGGAAGTTCTGTGCCCACAGGTGTTTGCTGCATTTTAGACTCGTAGACAATGAAGGCCCAGCGAAGCTTTATTACATACTTAGGAAAAGAAGGAAGATCCCGATGTTTCCCAGGAGGAATCGAAGCCTTTCCTTCTCTCATGCTGCCACCTGGTGACAAATCCTGCTCCAGCTCCTAAAACACCTAAACTCGCATCCAACAGGAGCAACTTTCAGACTCCATCGAACCACAGTTGGTGCTGACATCAAACACTGCGAAAAAACTCATTTTTAGTTGGGAGATTGCTGATCCTTGTTGATGCTGCACCTCTTTCCCTGGCTGTGCAGAGCTCCCAGCTCACCTACAGCAGCTTCCACCTGCAAGTGAACTCACTGGAAGTCATAATGACAGGGCTGGAGGACAGGTATGTCTTTGCAAAAACACCTTTGGATAAACTGCTACCTAAAAATAAATAAATCCTCCTCCTAATGACAACACTTACTGAACAACGGTAAATATTTAACGCCTTTCCCTCCTTATCAGCTGCTTTCACTGCTGTTTATTTAAAAGTTCACCTCAGTAAAACAGTAACACTGAATACCTCAAGATCCAGTTGCCTTCAGCAACAAGAATAAGCCATCAGCAAATTTTAAAAAATCCAAAACAGAATTTACCAGAAAGTTGGTTGTAGCACAGAGATGGCTGAAGGTGCCTTGTCACTGTTCTCTGAATTTCCTCCATTTGGGAGTTTGGTTTTATCTTGAAAGTTTTTCACTCAGCAATGGCAGTGACCCCTCATGAGTGTTGTGGAGGGATGAGCAGTGGTTAACAATTAGCAGCTTCCACAGCTGGAAGTGCTGGAAAACATCCAACCCCCTCAATGAAACATTAACCAAAGAGAGAAAAAGGTCAGAATAAAATATTATACTTTCCCAATTTTTGTCTTTACTGCTCACAGTGAGGAAGCCAAACCAGCCACAAAAACAGCAAGCACAAAACCAGCAGTGGATTTGCTGGGTGCTCCTGGTATTTTCAGAAAGAAATGTTAGAAAATGCTTTACAGACTTGTCCCTTATTTGACCACCAAAAGCAAACCCAACTCTCAGCAGACACACAAGAATCAGCCTCTTTTTAGGTTCAGATACTGCCCAAACTTTGGGATTGTGGCACCACTTTTCAGAATCAACCTCTTTTTAGGTTCAGATACTTCCCAAACTTTGGAATTGTTTTTTTTTTTGTACAAAAAGAGCTGGGGGTGACAGAAACTGGGGGCACTTTGCCCTTCCACGATCACTGCAATGCACAGGTTCTCAGAACATGAGAATGAGACCAGTATTTGCACGTGAAAACCAAATCCCACCCTAAAAATCACCACGTTTTCATTCCCAGAACTGTAACAGTAAGTGTTTCTTCATGGACAGATCTGCCTGTGTACAGCAGAGAATTTTAAGGAATTCTAAAGCATTCCTAAACCTTTCCACTTTCCATTGCCTGCAGCTTTTCCCATCAGAGCTGTGATTTTGCACAGCCGTTCCTATAAACCACATAGTTTCTGAAACATCGCCTTATTCTGCATAAACACCCAGAACTAATTCTGCTGAACAAACTAACAGAGTTCTAAAAAAGAAAAAAAAAGTAAGGAGTTGTCTATCATATTTTCCCTGTGCAAAAGGCCACCATTTCCCATTTTTTCTATTCCTCATGGTCATATGGATGCCACTTCCCAAATGTCCCAGCACACCCATCCCAGGCCTTCTCTGTGCCACCCCAGATTCTTCCACATCTCATTTTATAGACAATTCTGATAACTAAAGCATTTCTACCCTCACCAAGTCCTTCCTTAAAAAACATCCACCAGGATGCTCTTCCAGAATAATCCTTTTCCTTAAGGTAAAACCAACAGCCACACAACTCAGAGTGTTCCCTTCTGCAGGTACCAGGAAAGTTCTTTCATAGGGAGAATGTGTTTTCTTTAATACAAACTTTATTTTTAGACACAGTGGACACAGAGGATATTAACTTCCTTTACTAAAAACTACTTGGTTCTTGCTGTGCACAATTCCTTTTCCCAGCAGTTATCTTCTTTACTCCTAAAAACTGAAAAATCTGTACAAAAATGCATTTGGAAACTGCGTTGTGTATTATGTGGAATGTTTAAAATGGAAAAAAAAGCCAGTTTTTTCCCACCAACAAGCAATAGGGGAATAATTAATGCATACCAAGTGTCAACTGTCCATGGGGGAAGAAGAAAAATCCAGGCATTCCACACAGCCCACTGCTCCTGAAGGGGATGCAAAAGGGAAGAGCTTTCCAGCCCCTGATGACACTCCCAGTGCCTTGATCACTCAGCTATTTCAGACTTTGATGCTTCAGAAGATGTCACTGGGCTATTTCATTAACTCCTTTGCAAACCCTCCTTTTCATTTTCAAGCTGCCTTTCTCTTCATGATGATTTAGGAAAAAAAAGGGTTGTGCTTGGGTTTTTTAACCATCCCCATTGTCTGCCACAGTTCAAACAATGTTCAATTCAGGCCTGGTTCCTTCAGGGTCGACACCAACTTCCTGCACAGGAGCAGTTGTTTGATCCCCTTTCTCCTCGTTAACATCAAAGCCTGGCCGTGCTGTTCATGCTTTATGACACGTCAAAGGAAAACACAGAGAATGAACAGTCAGCTTTTATCAGCTTTTATCAGCAAATCCCACTCTTTCCACTGCTAATAGCCACGCTTCTACTTCTCTCTTAAGAGCAAGAACCACTGTTGGGCCACTCTCAAATCAGATTTTAATGTATTTCCCAAAAAAAGAGATACCGCTGACTCCCGCACTGCTGCAAAGGAAAGGAAACAGTCCCACCAACAAGCAGCGAGGGGACTTTTCAGCTGAAGAACTGAGACCATTCTTCAGGATAGTATTACAAAATTACCCCTTTACAGTCATGTTCTTCATACTTACGGGGCACCTAACTTTTCCTCATTTGCCAGATATCTGGGAGGGCAGCTGCACCAGCCAGCAGGACCACAGAGATGAGGATTGCCACGATTGCTGTCAGAGGGGGGAACTGTCCTGCTCCTCAGGTGCGACGTGAGAAAAGAAGTAATTGTGGTGTTAGAACCTGCCAGTGGCACTGCTGCCCTGCTTTCCACATCACACCTCCCAAAGGTCTTCCTGACTTGGCGGGTAATCCAAGTGGGAGCCGGCTCTTACCTCTTTGCTTTAATGCTTGTAAGTGCAAAATGATTCTCCTCGGAAGCAAACTGTCAGCTGTTCTACTCTAGATAGGGGATGTGTCACCTGAAACCCAGGTACCACGATTATTCTGCTCTCCCAGGCTCCGTAGCCAGCTCTGCTGGAACCACCAGAGAGCCTCCCATGCAGTGGTAAGTTCGGACAAGAGGCTGAACGCTACATCTGTCATGTCAATGAGCTTATAAAGAGAGGAGTTAAGCTGTTCCCAAGAAGAATAGGAACAGGATTCCACACTCAGAGCCTTACTGGAAGGAGGATGCTGCTGTTTGGAAAAGACCAAAATGCAGACCCAACAGCCTCACTCAACCAACCTCACTCAACCCCCGGGCATGACTACTCGGGGGTCACCACACAAGCAGCTATAGAAATTGCTTTTGCTTCTAACAACCCTAAAAATGCAGATCAAATTGTCTCAGATGTTTCTTAATGATCAACCAAAAGGAGTCCGAGCTGCTTTCCTGGGCAGTGGGGTGCAGGGCTCAGACATGCAGGCTGTGGTGCAGGTGCCAGGAGGGCAAACTTCACACACATTGGATTTTGTGCCTAGAAGGGAGAAACCCACAGGATTTCTCTCCGCACCTCTGGCTAAGGACAGTCCAGCATAGCCTCTGTGACCCAGTGATTCCTGCAGAGACCCTTAACCACAGGCAGCAGCTCACACACTTCTGCCTTTGCACGAAGGGAAGGAGCATAAAGCGTTCTTGGCCATCACACTCGGTGCCCATGGGGCACAGCCAGCACTCCGACTGTGTGACCGACACCACGGCGAGGACCTCGCGGCAACACAAGGAGCGGGTTACGCCGCAAGAACCGGGTCCCTGAGGCCAGTCCCTCACGACCCCTGAGGTGGTTTTCCCTCACGGCCACCGGGGCGGGTCCCTCACGGCCCCTCAGGCGGGTCCCTCATGGCCCCTCAGGCGGGTCCCTCATGGCGTCTGCTCTCCCCCCGGCCCCACTCGCCACCCTCACGGTGCCCCGGCAGGGGTCCCCGCAGGACGCCAAAGCGAAAGCGAAAGAAGGCGTGGAGGAAGGGGACGGGAAGGGAAGGGAAGGGAAGGGAATGGGAAGGGAATGGGAAACCGCCGGGCTGTGCGGCTCGGGTTCCCTCAGCGCTTCCCGCCCTCCCGGCCGGGCACAGCGGGGAAGGCGTTGGGCGGGAGAGAGCTGTGCCCGAAGTCAGTAAAATACCTCAAATTATGCCAAAGCAGCCCTTCAAAGCCTGAGAAACCCCTCCGATCCTGGCAAACCAACCCCTCAAAGCCTGACAAACTCCTCAAATCGTGTCAAACCCCTCAAAACCTGACAAATCCTTCAAAACCTGACAAACTCCTCAAATCGTGTCAAACCCCTCAAAACCTGACAAAGCCTTCAAAGACTGACAAACCCCTCAAATTACGGCGAACCCCTCAAAGACTGACAAACCCCTTAAATCGCGGCAACCCCTTCAAAACCTGACAAACCCCTCGACTCCTGGCAAGCCAACCCCTCAAAACCTGGCACAAACCCACCCCTCAAAACCTGGCTTACCAAGCCTTCAAATCCTGGTACAAACCCTTCTAAACCTGGCACAAACCAACCCCTCAAAAGCCAGCTTAGGGGGCCAAGTTTGTGAACAAATGGTGTGGAAGGAGGACTCAGGTTCTAGACAGGTGCAGGACATTGCTGCTCAGGTGAGGGGTTTTGGGGCAGCAGGGGCAGTGACCGGGGAAATGCTCAGTAGGATTCAGCTGAGGGAATCTGTGTGACAGGAGCACTCCTTGGGATTCGGGGTGGCTCACATGGTAGGATTCACAAGAATATACAGAGTAAACATGAATGGGAGTTCCTTGAGCTTTACAAAAAAAATCCATTTCTTCAGAATGACGTTAACCTTTCTCAGGGGTGCAAGCGGCTGCACATCCTTCGGATGGAGAGACCCACACAGAAGTTGCACACAAATGCATTTTATTGCTCTCTACACACACAGAGACGCATACACAGTATGCAGGTGAGCCATAGGGCAGTCCCAGCACTGGGAGAAACATCATCCACCAGGAATTCAACCACTCAATACAGATAAAAATCATTATTATAATGAAAATGCTAAAAAAGCATAGCTTACACCCAAAATGTATAACATTGACAAATCAAGCCTGTTACCTACTACTTTTCTTTAACATAAAGCAATAACATACTCTTTTTCTAAATTGAAAAAAGCATCGAATAGTAGAAATATTCCACATAGTTTCCTAACTCCTGGTCATCTCTCACACTGTATATACAGGACTATGAAAGGGCCATGGGGGAGAAATCCAAACCAAAACCAAACCAGTTTTTGATGCTGCACAACTGATAAGCAAACAGAGAGAAATTGATTTTAACCAAGTGTGCATGAACCAAAGGAAATAAATTTATCCTCCAGAGTGACTGAGCCAACCAGAGTCGCCAGTCAAGCCAGAGCAAAGCTGATGGCTCTTACTGGGAACATTAGAGAAAATCTCCTACAGCAATTCCTGGCCATCACAACTGTAACATTTACAAACACCCTCCTTCATTCTGAAGACGTTGCCCCTGCCCGGGCAGCACTGCAGCAGTGCCTACACAGCTTCAAACACTAAAGAGAACACCTCAACTTTTGCCAGAGGATCCCAAAAAAGTCAAAAGCATGGCATTCTCTCATACATAAATAAAACACAGGGGGAAATAAAATCCCCTACAGGAGAGAGGATCAGAGCTGGACTATCAGATGCAGTCAGATCCTTCCTCTGGACTGTCACAGGTCCATGCAGTGAGGACTCCCACAACTACCAGGGCCTCCAGAGAGGGCTGCTGTCCTTTGGAGACACTTGCTTCAGGGCACCGGTGTTCCCAGGGGAGAAAGAGACCTCTGGAGCAGCTGACTGGCTCTTCTGGAAGTGGCTTAAAAGTTTGGTCTGTGTTTCAGTTCGGACTTTGTGGAGAGAGAGGAAATGAAAAGCTTCCTGCAGACACCTGGAATAGCCCTCTCTGAAGTCAAACTGGGAGCTTTTATGGAAGGAGCCTGCAGCTAGAGAAGGGAAGGAAAGAGGGAGATGGAAGAAAGACTAGTTTAGATCAGTTGTTCCTGGCTGGAGGTTCATACAACAGTCACAGATTTGAAGTAAAATGGAGACTGAAAGAAAACTCAATACTTACTCTTCATCTGCAGCTGGCTCTGCTGCTTCAGGTAGCTGACAGTCATCTCCAGGATGTCGGCTTTCTCCAGCTTGGAGTTGGGCTGGTGTCTTTGAAACTCCTTCTCCAGGAGCAGTTTCAGCTGCTCGATGCTGCTGTTAATCCGGTCCCGGCGCATTTTCTCCACCACCGGCTTCCTCAGCTGTAAAAAGCAAAGGAAAAGAGACCTGTTATTAAAGGATGCTCCCCCTGACACTCCGCAGGGCTGTTTGTTGCCCACCACTGCTCCTAAACAGCGTGAGGCAAGGTCTCAGCTGGTGTAAACTGCTCTGCTGTGCTGTGCCTGCACTTACTTTGTTTTTCTCCTTTGGTGTCAGCAGGTTGTCGGGCTCCAAGAAAACGGTGCTGGGAGCCATCTGTCCTGAGCAGAGAGGCCTTGGAGTGGAATCCCGGAGAAACGCGTTGCTGGAAGCTTCCTGTGCCCGATATTTATACTGTCCGAGCTCGGGGCGAGTGTGTGGGTCTGCGGCTCGGTGGCGTTTCCCACACTCGCCAGCCAATCCGGGCCGTGGGCAGCACAATGGGAGAAGCGGCTATTCTTGCATGCTCCAGTGCCAGTGAATAGCCCGCGGATAATGACCTTCTCCCAGATGAGCAGGTGGGGAGTGTGTGCTCCGTGAAAGGCTGGGATCAGAGTTACGTGTCAGGAGCTGGGAAAGAGCTGCCCTTCAATGGGAAAGGCTGCTGACTAATGCCGCGGATCAATAGCATTCCAGGGGCAGCCCGGGGTTCACATGCGGGAGGAAGGAGGAGGAGGAAGGCGGAGGTCAGCTGCCGATGGCGGGAATGCTGCTCCCGGGAGCGCGCCGAGGCACACGCTGGAGCAGGCACAAGGCACACGCACACGCGAGCAACTCCCGGCGTCCAGAAATTCCTCAAATCCACTCACCTGCTTTCCACAGTGAGCCACTTGTGGTTCTCCCACAGCTGACTCTGGCACCAGCTTTGCCCATGGGAAACAGAAAACGGCTTTCCCACTTTCACTTACTGCAAATAAAAACGTTTAATTTTAAGTACACACAATTATTGAAAACATTTTCTGGTTTGATCTTTGTTCCCTTCCCTCAGTATTTTATGCAGCCCTTTAGAAAACTCTCAAGCCAAGTCATAAGCGCTTTGTTTCTGGTCCCAAATACCTGCAAGACAAATACTTGTGGAGAAGGGTCTTGAGAGTGTTTTGGGATCAGTTCGGTATCACATGCTGCTTCTCACTTGCTCCCCAAAACATATTTTACTCTAATTACTTTCATTTAGTCTATACACAGAGGAAAAGTGGGTGCAGAAAAGATTTATATCCTCATAAACTTATTAGAAATCAAATTCCTGATTCCTCATTATTCTCCCCTGGGCCAGTTTCTGTGTTGGATGCACAGCCTGTGCTCAGGAGGTGCCTGCAGCTGGGAGAGCTGACAGTCTCTGATAAAAATACAGCCAGGGATTCCTGCTGGAAAACTTGAACCAGATCTGCCAGCAATTTATCCATCAAGTAATGTCAGGGCTTATGTTTGGGGAGCTCCTACTGTAATGAGTAAATACCAGTTGTATAAATAGCATTAATATATGTGTAGGTGTGTTCACCTTTACATTAATATGTGCGTGTGGTCACACACGGCCTTTAATGTGAACACACCCACACCCAGAGCACAGGGACACATTTCTCTCTCACTCTGCAGCTCATTACTGGAGCACCAGGTAGGGCTTCAATGACCTCTTCCAGGCTCTGCTTTTCCATCCCTATTGTGCTGCCCTGAATGGGCTCCCTTCTCTCGGCACAGAGCAGCAGCTGTTGAGCTCCGGGTCTTTTATGTCAAGTTGTGGGAAAGCTTTTGTGACACCGTTTCACATGTTCTCCTCAAAGCCCGTGGATTATCTCTGAGCCCATGTAATGCCACCTCTGAAACCAATCTTACCCTCTGCGCATCCCTCTCAGGGAGACTCCCTGAAACAGAAACTCCGGAGCTGGGACTCCTTTCTCCAGCTTGTTAATTGAGCACACGAAGAAGAAAAGTGCCAGTCCTGTGGTGGGCAGAGCAGTTTTGCTGGAGACAATTGCTGTTTTCTTCTTGCTGCTTTCCTCTTATTCTCGACTCAACACCCAGATAAAAACTACATCAATTCCATGGGAACAGCCATGCCAACCTCACCCTCCTTGCTCTTGGGAGTGGTTGTGCGCTGGCACAGACAAGGGGTCAGTGCTCAGAATTTCCTCTCCACCGATGTCCAAACTGACCCAGAGCCTGCACCTGAGGAGGCTGAATGCAAAATAATCTTCTGTGGCATTCCAGTTTCGCTAGAGAGGCTGGAGGCCCGACATACTTAAATTGGGCATGATAATAAGAATTACAGTATTCAATGTATTACTGGGAGGTGAATGTAGCAAAATCTCCCTTGGGTGGGAAATCCATTGAGGTTCCTATGTCCTTGCTCTGTGTCACGCACAAATTTTAAAGAATCTGAAATAAAAACATGTATTTAAAACAGCTTTTTATTTTCTCCTTGGTTGCACAAGTTCTGAGGGGGAAAATTAGCCAATTTGTGACCGAGCTGGAAGAGTTTTTCAAATTAGATGCTCAGTTGCCCAAAATAGATGCTCTGCTTTGGCTGGAAATCCTAAAGAAAGTGATAACAAAACTTCCTCCCTTTTACAAAGTTTGCAGAGTCTGTGGACTTTAAGAAGAATGAATTTGGAATTACACACCTCCTACTCCAAACACATACACCACTGGACAGAAAGCTCATTAGGATCCCAAAATACTGGACCTGGATGTTTGAAACAGGGCATCAACAACAGCCTTGCCCCAGAATTCCTGCCAGATGTTAGCCCTTTAGAAAGCCTCAAGGATGCTGCTGCTTTCCCAAGTCCGGAGAGATGCTCCCTGCTCCCGCTGCTTCCCTCCCGGTCCGTGCTGCCCAGATGGCTTTTTGGGAGCAGGGTTTCCCACTGAACACAAAGCAGAGCCAAGCACCGTTGCTAATGTGGTTTGTAGTCGGGCACACTTCCTTTGTGGCAGGAGGGAATATAGTTAAGGAATGGTGTGGGAAACTCCGGAGTACACAAACTTCCACTGCCGTATGTTAGTAAGTCATTCAGAAAGGGGAGCGGGGCAGAGATGAACTGGGAACGGGAAAGACAGCAAAATGTGGGATATTTAGTTATCCTCGGAGTCCTGAGGAGCATCCTGAGGTGGAAAATAAAATGGTTCCAATCCCAAGGGCTTTACTGGGATCCCCACTGAGGCCAACAGAGAATTTGGACTCCAAGATTTGCTCGGCAGATTTCGTACCTCTGGATCTCCTGATCTCTGTTAACTTTTAAATACAAATTACCTCTAGACCTACAGCAGAATTTACCAAAACCTAATCAAAATTTGAATTTTCTCCTTCCAGATACCAAAACGAGAATCAGGTCTGTTGTTTCCCATTTCTTTCATCCCCCTGGTATTGCTGGCATAAAACTTGATTGAGTTTTCTTGAAAGCTAGGCTCAGTTCCCATAGCTCTGCATGGGCTGTACAACACCCACAATACCCTCATGGTCCACAGGAATTGCTGTGTTTCCTGGGACATATTGAACAGACAGGGCAATTAAAGAGGCAAACAGGGCATGTGGCTCAGAAGTCTCAGCGCAATCTAACCCACTTCTGCCACCTCCAGCGGGATAATTATCTTTGGCCTGACTGGTGGAAGAGCGAGATTCTGTTCTGCAGTTCCCTTCCCTGTCATTTCCTCCCAGCCCTTCCCTGCTTTTCCTCCTAACCCTTCCCTGCATTTTCTCCCTGTCCTTCCTTGTCCTGGTGCAATTTCCGTCTTCCTGCACAGCTTCCTTCCTTTTTTTTCCCTTTTCCTCGTGGTTTACTTTCCCTCCATGCAGGTTTTATAATCTGATTTTTCGATCTGTCACTCCTTTCCCCCCTGCCTGTCACAGGCAGATGTGGTGTGAGGACAGGGGTGTCTCAGAGCCCCGCAGCCGTGGTGAGTGTGGAGTTCCCTCCAGTTTCCCACACCGCTCTCCCATTCAGGGCATTCAGGCGCAGGATAAAGGAAGTGTGCCATGCTACAAGCTGAATTAGAAATGGTGTTTGACTTCCCTTTGTGCTCCACAGAAACCTTGCTCTGGGCAGACCATCTGCATAGCCCTCACCGTGGAGAAAACCATTGATCAAGGCCTGTCAGCCCAGCTGGGGGAACTTGGGAAAGTAATTCCTTGTGCCACTTCAGTTCTTTAGGGCTTAACATCTGGCTGGAGGGGGAGGCGTCAGTTGATGGTTTAACAGTCTTGCTTCCTTTCAAGTTTGGGATGCTGTTTTGATCCCAGATAAGCCTTTCTGAAATCCTGATTTTAATAACATGGAAAGCATCCAGAAGAGTAGGAATAATGCACTGGCTTTGCATTTTCAAAGTGCTTTACAAATACCAGCTAATGAATTCTCAGCGACCTCCTCTGTGGGTGAGGATGTATTATTAGCAATGTTTTACAAAGGCAGGAAAATGAGGCTGAGAGGAGAAAACCAAGATTTCAAGATTTCAAACAGCCTGCGGGTCACAGGCTTCTATGGCCAAGAGGCTGTTTGAGACATCTGGTTTGCAAAAATGCTCAGCACCCACTTTTGTTTTAATTAGCTTTGGCGTCTCTGAATGGGGCCAGCTCCCTTGCTTGTGGGAGGACTTGGATTTCCAGGCTGGACCACACTCACAGCCATGCACCACCCAGATAAGCAGACACCAAAGTTCTCCTCTGCCCTCAAGTTCAGCAGTGGGGTTTGAAAATGTTATTTAGTATAATTTTTCTAAGCCCATGAAACAGCTGGAAAAGCAGATGCACTCGAATCCCCAATCAGGAAATACTTACTGATGTGTTCAACAGAAAATAACTCCATCTCTCCAGAAAGTAAACTAAGTTTTAATTTGCTTATTCATACTCCTGCAGACCTGCAGCTGTGCTTAGGCCCTGGGCAAGTCTGTCTGTCAGCACCATGGAATTCTGCTCAGCTGCTTCCCAGCAGGTATGGTTATCCTGGGATTGGAGCTCCTCAGGGGAGGGGATGCAGTGTGCCCTGAATTACATGGACTCCTGAGGGAATATGAGAGAATTTGACAACGTGCCTTGCCCTGTGGATGGAGATGAGGGCATCCAACCCTGGCCATGGCCTGGCAGCTCTTGTGTCTGCCCCTCTGCCAGTCCTTTGCTTGGCTCAGGACCAGGTTATCCACCTTCTGAAAAACCCTTCTTGCTTTTATCAGACATCGTCTCTCCATTCTGCTGCCTGCTAAGCATGGCAAAGATGTCTCCAAAACCCACCTGCCTGGCAGGGCAGGACCTCACAGGAGCCCCGGGACACTTTCCCCAGACACATGTCCATTGTCCTCCACAGCTGGTGACCGACGACTGCCAAGCACAAGAAAATGGGTTCCAGTGGGAGCTTACACCCCAAAACTCACCCCAAAACTCACCCCAAAACTCAGGCTGAGCTCAAGGGAAGGGGAGAAATCCACCGGGGCATAAAGGAGAGTCAGCTTCAGGTTATAGACTTGTTCCCAAGGCAGGGACAATCAAACAAGGCTCAGGGGAAACCCAGGAAGCCTGTGGCTCTTATCTCCCACTGTTGCCCTCGCTGGCCTCTGCGTGATTAAATACCTGCCCCATGCAGATGGGATTAATTGCTGCTCCTGTCAGGGGAGAGGAGCCTGCCCTCCTGTCTGGCACGGACACACCATTCCCCTCTTGTTAATGACAGTAAGTGGTTGCTGGGGCCAGACCTCAGGAGCCACATTCCCTATTTCCAACCTGCTCCGCTGAAATATCCTCTCGGCAGGATACCTGCTCCCTGCCAAAAGCTTGGCAGCACTGTTTGCCGAGTCTTGTGACTTTTATCGGGAGACTCATAATACTTCGGGCCTTCAGCAGGACTTCACGTCCAAGCCTCATAATTCCGTAGGAGAGAAAATTAATTATGTCGATCCAAAGTCCAAATTCTCATTCAAAAAAAAAAATCCATCTAAATGCTTCTATTTTTATTAGAAACATCGAATTGTTTTTGTTAAACCCCTGTGATGCTCTGCCTGCTTCTTAGTTTCTCAAAGCCCAAATTCTGACACTTGAAAGACTGGCAGCACTGCCGGACCCTCAGGTGCAGAGCCCATTTTAAGAGCTGAATGCCACTGTCTCCCAAAAAACCCACCCAAAGCCAAACAATGAAGGAAGTGCATGAACCCAGCAGTTTCTGTTTGCTGCCCCCACTGCATTGTCAGTGACAGGCTGTTCCCTTCCCTGGCCAGGGCAGGGGAGGTGACTGATGGGGAGTTCCGGAGGATTTTCAAGGAGCTCCCAGTGAACTCCGCACTATCTGAGGTGCTTGGGAGAAACCTCAAACCCAGCTGGCAGCACGTGGGAGATCCCCCAGCCCCATTCCAGAGATGGGGAGCAGCAGCATTTCCAAAATCCCCAGTAACTCAGCACAGAGCGCCGTGAGCCCCGGGAAGGAGCAGAAGGACAGGATATATCCCGTGGTTGCTTTATCCGGGTTTGGAAGGAGGAGGGTGGTAAACACAGAACATGGTGGCTCCCGCCAAGCCTGCTCCCAGGGCAATGTGTTCCTTTGAGACATAATTGATTCCTGCCATCAGGCACCAGCCTGCTCTCCCCCAGGGTCAGCGCTTTCCCACATCCAACCCCATTATCCCACAGACCATGCCTTTTGTACAACACACTCCAGCTATTCATGTGCAAAGCAGCTGTAATCCCCAGACCTTTCAGAGTCAATATACCAGGAAATAATAAATCCCTCTTGTGCACTCTTGAATATGCCAAGAGGTGACTTGTGGGAATTTCAGCTGGGCAGAAAAATAATAAATTCTCCTTAATTTTTAATTATTTGTTATACTCACTGTAGAAGGACTATGTCACTGGGGCATGACTACTCGGGGGTCACCACACAAGCAGCTATAGAAATTGCTTTTGCTTCTAACAACCCTAAAAATGCAGATCAAATTGTCTCAGATGTTTCTTAATGATCAAAGTCCACTTTCCTTCACTCATGCACCTGGGAATGGCAGTATATTAAACATTCTGGATCTGAAGAAAAACTAATTAAAAAAGGTTAAATCTGTGAAGTATGTACTTTACAGTATTAACACCCCTTTTTGAGGGGGTTCTGATGTCTCAAGGAGGCAAGATAATGCCATGTTAATGACATTTAATGGAATATTTCAGACAATAGGTCTAATAACAACATAACCTTTTCCCCTGGAAAAGGTAGATTTCCCTGGACTCCCACTCCATTGGTTCACATGCAGAGTTATGATTCCCTTGTGGGAACAGAAGCCAATCCTGGGTAGCAAGTTTTACATGGTTATTTCTTTATATATTGCCTTCCAGACAAACAATTTTTAAACTATTTTCTGTGTCATGTCAATGAAAGACCCTGAGCAGAGCATGATAGGCAGGGTTAGGGTTAGGGTTAGGGTTAGGGTTAGGGTTAGGGTTAGGGCTAGGGCTAGGGTTAGGGCTAGGGTTAGGTCTAGGGGCAGGGCTGGGAGAAGGGATTCTCATCTGAGACACCAACAGAAGCAGTGGCTCCTCAATTAAGAAATGTCAGAGGATCATTAGTGGTTAGCTCAAACAGGTCGTTCCCTGTATTTTCACACCTTGGCCAAGAATCTTCTGGAAAGTTGTTGTGAGTACATGAGGGTGGTCAAGGGGTGTGGTAACACTGCAGGGGTTTGTGGTTCTTAAATCCCTGAATCTTACCCATTAGGAAACGTCTGCCCAGCAGTCACCTACTGACCCAATAGCTCTTCAAGGTTCGTAATTTTGAGTAGCATTCAAGGATAATAATTCTCACTGGGGTGTGTCTGCCTGGGACACTGGCATTGTTATTGCTGCCGTGACCCTCAGTGGTGCTGCCACCAGCACATTCCCCATTAAACTGAGATCAGAGCTGGCTTGATCCTGACCTCCCTCCATTTCCCTGGATAAAAAAACCTTCACAGTACTGCTGCCGATGGACAGGAAGAAACTCCTCTTCAAGACAGGGAGACGAGCCCCCCTCATCACCCCCAGCACTGCTGCTCCTCCACTCTGCTGCCTGAGGTGTTCCCAGGTGATGCCAAAAAAGCACAAGGGCCACATCAGCCCCATCCCTGCCTCCCACCACAGGCACAGGTCAGCTTCCAGTTCCAAGAGAGCTCTGTGGAAGGGCTCAGCACCACTCTCCCATTTCCCAGAAGAGCAAAATGAGGTACGGTGGAATAAACCAGCAGCCCCGGGATAGCCTGAGCTGCAGCTCAGCTTGGTGCTCCTGCAGCCACCCCTGTGTGAACCGGTGTCCCTTCCCCTTGTCACCCCTTTCTCCCAGTGCACACAGATCCCAGAGAAGCCCCTGGATGGTGAAATGTGCCCGTTTCAGCCTTCCTGGGTGAAAAAGCCACGGAGTTCATGGCGCCCCGACAGAAGCGCAGCTCCACAAAGGAGTTATTAGCACCAGGCTGTGTGGGTTTGGATTTCTCTGCCTTTCCCATACTCTTCCCCCATTGATAACATTTCTTGCTGGGACAATAGAAGTGTGCCTTGCAACTACTCCCGACATTAGTGACGGTGCTTGAGCCTGAATGATTTAAAGGGAAAGAATCCAACTCCCAAAAGACCATCTGGCTATCAGTTCTAATACAGCAATAAAGGTCAGGGCTTCTCAGGAGTTGGGAAAAAGATGGTTTTTGACACTGAAGAGTCTTCAACCAGCTTGGTCCATGCATACCTGTCAGCTCCTGGCTGCAAGGTCTGCCAGCATGGCTCCCTTGCTAGGAAAGGGGTAACCTGGGATAACAGCTCCTGGAGGAAGGCCAGCCAAAGAACACAGGAAAACAGGCGACACCTCATTAAAGCTGGCAGAAGCTGGGGCATGGTCTCTGAGCTGTGTCTTATTTTGTATCATAATCCTTTGACTGCTTCAAAGTGTTCATGAGATGTCTTGTCTCCTGGCTTTCCCACAACGCAGGGAATAAAGGGCTCCAAGGACAACATCTGCCCTTCACAAAGGGCTGAGTCCATTCAGGCCGCTACAATGAGTCCCACGTCGCTGCCTATTCCAGTGACACCTCCCTCCTTCCTGTCAACTGCCCGTTACCCTCTGGCTTCATTGCAGCATTTCCAAGCAAGAAATCCTTTGGCTTTCTTACCTCACTGCACACTTCCCTCCTCCCTTGCCATGCCCAGATGCTCGGAGGAGGAGCACACCTCTGCCTGGCGCACCCCAGGCTGGACCGGCACATGGCAGGATGCAGCACAGCTTTCCCCAGGTAGCTTCTGGCTTATTTTTGGTGCTGCCTTGAGGACTGTACTCAGGCAGAGATTTTTCTCATAACACTAAATCAGAACTGACCTCCAGTGCCCTCACAGCTTCGTTCTTTTTCTTGCCTTTATCACAAAAGAAATGGTTGCTTAATTCATCCCGCCATTTCCATGCAGACACAAGCAAGCAGCACATTTTCCAGATAAAAAAATGGAGTGGGGATGACATGCTGAGGGTTACACAGCAAGGCAGGTACATATGTCTGAGATTTGATATGCAGAACACTCAGCAGGGCCAGGCTGCAGTGAGGCCAGGTCAGAGCCGAACACACCTGAAAGCTCAGCAAGAAGCAGAACCAACCTCCTTGCTGAGAGCCAAAGATGGGCCTTGGCTGCTAAATCCCATTCATGACCCACCTCTGGTTTCCCAAGACCTCCCAGGATTCCGGGTTGAGCCTGATGCTATCCTTTAGCCCATCTTAACCATCATTCCTGAAAATGTCTCTGTGAAAGAGGTAGATGAGAAAAAGGAAAAGCAAGAGCTACAGGGGTGACTCTGCATGGCCCCGCTCTGCTGGACAGTGTGGGCTGTCCTTAATGGAGACAATGGGAACACTTGTGCAATGGGCTCACAGACCCTAGTGTGTTATGGGGAAGAGGGAAAGTGGGGTTACCATTCCCTAGTTATTCTCCCTGTTCCTCCAACACCCATTTAGAAATGTCCTGCAAAGAAACCTGTGGTCACTTCGGGTCACCCAATGAAGTGCAATGACTGGACGGACACAAACACACACACACACATCCCCCAGGCTCTGGGAAGGGCAGAGATGTCCCTGGGGCTGTTGATTTGAACCCTAGCAGGGCTGCCCTCCCTTTCCCACCTTCCCCCAAAAGCGTGCCTCCTCCACGCCACGACTGTGCCTGGTACATGCAGGGCTTCAGGAATGCCATTGATCCCAGCCCAACCAGCTGGAGGGTCAGTGCTTTCCCAGCTCCCCACGCCGCACACTCCACCAGCAGCGTGGGCAGAAGGTTATTCTCCCCGGGGCATTGGCAATCAATGTACCATGCACTAATGGATGCTTCCTCTATTGTCCCGCTGCGGGCCTGGATTGGCTGCGGGGCTGTGGGAAACACCGGCGATCCCGACACTCACGTATCTGCCCCAGCTCCCCGGGTATAAATAGAGGCAGTTGGGAGCTGCCAAAGCATCGCCTCACGCTCGGCACAGCAGCTGGGTGGGGTCTGTGCCCGGGGCTGAGCGCTCGGAATGGCTCCCAGCAACGCTCTCATGATCCACATGGAGGAGAAGCTGCTGCCAAAGGAAAAGAATAAAGTAAGTACTGCCCCTGAGAGGACTGGAAAGGCTGGGCTGCCCCTAGCAAATACATGTGACATGGGGGAAGAAGGAGAAGTGGCCTGGGGGAAAGCAAATACGTTAAAGAGGGATAAGGGAGTTTATATAGATTTTTAAAAATTAAAATGAGTGGGGAATGGGTAGGCAGCATTACACAGCTCTCCTGCCAAAAAAAAAGAGGCATCTTTGAACACGGGTGTATCCGGGCGTCAGAGAGGAAATTGGGTCAGGTCGCACAAAATCCCTAACGATCTGCTCCGTCTCTCACAGCTGAGGAAGCCGGTGGTGGAGAAAATGCGCCGGGACCGGATTAACAGCAGCATCGAGCAGCTGAAACTGCTCCTGGAGAAGGAGTTTCAAAGACACCAGCCCAACTCCAAGCTGGAGAAAGCCGACATCCTGGAAGTGGCTGTCAGCTACCTGAAGCAGCAGAGCCAGCTGCAGGACCAAAAAAGTGAGTGCAGAGCAGGTATTTCACACCTGGACCTGCTCCCAGGGCTGTGCCCTCCCAGATGCCCCGAGGCGAGCGGGGGCTGGAGCGCCCCAGCCCCAGGCACATGAAAGTCACTGCACAAATCATCACTGCCCCATGTTTTGGCCGTGATTTTAACCCGCTGCATTTGCTTTTCTTTCTCTTCCAGCATTCATCCACAAGAACCCAGAGCAGGACTTTAACAGCGGGTACCTGCGGTGCCTCAAGGAAGCGATGCACTTTCTGTCCTACTACGAGCCCAAGAAGGAGACCCAGGTCCAGCTCATCAAGCACTTCTGCAAGGCTCAGCTGGGCGCAGATGCCTCGTACTCTCCAGCTCTGCGTGGCTCCCCCCTGTCTCCCGGCGTGTTTCCCAGAAAACAGCCTGCCCAGAAGAGCGTGGCTGCTGCTCCGACCATCTGGAGACCCTGGTAGACCTGCTGAACTTTATTCCTACGTTTTGCTACAAACACTAGAGGGACCTGTGGTTTATTAGTTCCTCTTTGAAGTAGGAAACATTGCTTTCCAAAGGTGGGAGGGGGCGGTTATTGTTTTTCTGTCACCAGAAATGAGGGTCGCTGGGTGGTTTCCCTTCATAGTGAAGGACTGTGGGTGTATCTTGCAGCAAATTTGTTGCTTTTATTGGTGGCTCCTGGCCAAAGACAGGACCAAGTTCTGTGGTGATTTAGAGAGCAAATGCCCTGCAGTTTCCATCACAGGCTGCCGAGCCTGTGGCTGTCAGTGGAAATCTTTCTGCTGACTGCCTGGGTCACTGGTTCAAGTGCTCCATTGTCTCTAGATAATGTATTGACCTTCCTCAAGAAGGAGCCCTTTGGAGAATGTATTTTGTATCATAAAGAAAGGATTGAGCCTTTCCCTTTTGAGTGAAAGACGTTATTAAAGAAATGCTGATTCTTCTGAAGCTCCTCTGCTATTTTTAGTATCCTTCTTACAGAAAGTTGTGATGATCACAGAGAGCTCTAGGGACAATTCTCTTCATGTCACTTCGCACTGCTCTCATTTGAGGGACAATTGATGCCTTTTGTAAAGGAAATACCTGTGCTATACCGTAAGGAAAAGGGGGAGGAAGGGAGGCAATAAGTACTTTATAATCATTCACTGAGCATGCTAAGGAGCTTAAAAAGCTTTTATAAAGTTGTGATGTATTCATCCTGTGTGATGTTCAACTTGCGTGTCTTCACTGTACAATACAATAAAAATGGTTTTAGTCATTAATCCTTTGCTTTGGCATGATTAAAAGGCTGACACTGCTGGACTGGGTGCATGCAGACTCTCCTGCAGTTGGGAAGCCATCACGAGGTGTCAGTTCTGAGCCCTTCACTCCAGTACATTAATTATACCTGTGAAATCACTTTGGCAGAGCAGGATTTCAGATCCTGTAAGGAAGCAACCTCTGGAAAAATTACCAAAAATCAAAATGGAAGTGAAATCAAAGTGAGGTGCTGAGAGGTGTCGACCTTTCAGATTTAACAGCAACCTATTCCGCCTTCAACAAATCACTCATTCCACAGCCACTTCATTTCCCCCACTAATTTTCCCACCTGAGCTCAGCCTTGTGCTTTCTGCCTGTTTTGGAGGGAGTATTTTGCAAATTTCCCAATAATATCCAAAGAGTTTGGCAACTGCCTCAGCTTGGGGATCTTTGAAACTACCTGCAGTGGGGTGAACTAATTTTTGTTGTCTTAATTTTACGACACAAATTCTGTTAGGCAATAACAGAATTGCTCCCTTCACTGAAGTGAAATTATGGCTAAAAGTATAATTAGATAGGAGAGACTGAGGAAGCATTTCCTCTGCTAAATTGTTTCTTTTTATTTCACCTTCTCTCCAAAATAAATCTGCACAAATAATCACTTCACAAAACTATTCTCTAACCACAGTAATTCACTGATTTGGCTTTATGACAGGGAACCCTCTTCTTCTTCCAGAGCTACAGGAACAGCACGAAACACATTTGGTCAACAATTCAACTCTCCTCAGATTCCCTGGGAGAGGTGCCCTTGAAAAGCTGCAGTTCAAGCACACAGGGTTTGCTCCCAAACAAAAGGAAGCATTGAACACCTGATCTTGTCAAAAGCACGGAGCACCCTGAGATCTGCTCAGCTGACAGATCAAACTGCATCCAACGCTGAACCTCCCCAGGCCACGCTCGGTTTGTGGTGAAATCCTCTGTTAACCACACAGAAAGGCCCCCAAAGCCAAACAGCTGAGTTAGGGATGTGCTGCTCTGCCTCATTGTGGACCATGGATCGTTTTGGTTATAATTTGTGCACAGGCTGGTTGGGTGCTCTTCGCCTCTCTGCCAGTGCAGTGCAAGGAGGGGCTTGGTACAGGTCTCTACCAGTGCTCCAGATTTGTTCTTCCTAATGAACTGCTAAATAATTCAGAAGAGATATTTTTAGGTTTTATGGTTGCTTAGCAAGCTTGAAGAAGTCACTTCAACCTCACTGTGCTCAACTTGTCCTTGTCAATTAGCACAAGCTTCTGAATCCCAGCAAAACTCCAGCTGTTGTCCATGCCTGTGGGGTTTTAAATCAAGCCTAATTAGGGCAGTTTGGGGGAGCTCAGGCTCAGCCGGAGTGCCATGTGCCCCAAAGCCCACCCCAGCCTGATGTGCACCGCTGGGAACAGAGTCACACGTGGCACAGAACAGGCTGCTGCTCTCCTGGGGATGGGATTCCACCCAAGGAAACCACGTTTGAGGCTCACAGCTGGCAGCACCTCTGCAGGTTGTGTAAAAAAGTGTGTAAGGGAGAGCAACAGCGAGTGCCTCCTCCCTGGGCAGTGGGAAGGGACCAAACCCCACCGGAAAAGCTGCTTTTTTTTGCTGCAAGGAGTCAGATCCATCCTGGTGCAAGTGCTCCTCTTCTGCTTTTCATCAAGCACAGAGTTGCCCCTCTGGGCTTTAATTTACCAATTACCCCAGAGCTAAAAGCCAGACCCGCGGCCTGCCCGGCCCCCGTGCAGCAAAGGTTATGTTTACAATTTATTAATTATTATCACTTCTCATAATTGCACGCAAAGCTTCTTACGGCTCCTCCGGCCCCTGGGGTGACTCTCCCCTGCTCCCAACACATTCCCGCCCTTAGGGAAGATGTTGTTTATTATGCTGATCCCACAGCTCAGGAATACTCTCCTGACAAAGCCCCTATTAACCTCAGAGTGTGGGCCTGAGTTTCTCCGAGTTTCCCACACTTTCTTCCCTATTTAGGGCATTCAGAGGCCCACAAAGGAAGCGTGCCTCACAACAGCCCACATTAGTGACGCTTTTTGGCTCCGCATTGTGACGACCAGCAATTCCTGTCCCGATGGACCATCTGGAGAGCTATTTTCCCAAGGAGCACATTGATCGATCAGTATTATGCGAGGGCCCTTTTAAAACTTGGGAACGTTATGCTCTTTGACACTAAATAGGTGTCTCAAGAGGGGTTGTCAGAAAGATTTGAAACCATTTAAGGAAGGCACAGGGGAAAAAAAATTAAAAATCGTAATTATTTCTTTAAAAACGCCATCAATGGCATCCGGGAGACAGGGTGGCAGGAATGTAGGAAATGGTCTGAAATAAAAATGCTCTAAAATTGGTGCAAGCCATTGAGTTGTGTGCTGGAAGCACAGCCACAGAGGTGCAGGGCACTGCTTTTTAAATCTGCGTGACACAGACAAGGAAATTCTGGGTTTCCACACTCTTTGCTGATAGCCCACCCTCCTCCAGACCTGTTGCTCCATTGCAGCACACTGAATTCCCCTCCATGGAAAATTATGGATCAGATGGGCTGAGGAAGCTGCCAGTTGGTATTACAAGCAGTAGCAGCTTTTGTGAAAACTCTGTGTGTAGTAAATCTACACCTGGGCTGAAACCACCACCCGTAAAGCAGGAGCAGAAAGGCCCAGTAGCAACTCCTCAGGGTAGAGGTCCTCCAGCTGTTCTGATTTATGGATTGCCATGGACACCAACCTAAAATGACACTCTTGGGGTGGCTGGATCCTTTCCTGGATCCCCTGTGGCAGTTCCTGAACTCACAGCAATCCCACAGGTTCCCATCACAGCTCAGGGTCACTGGGGAGCAGCTCCAGTTGAGGATGATGAACATGGGAAAAGCCAGGGCTCCCGCCTGGCCTTCCAGGGCTGTACGTACAGACAGGGACAGCCCCTGGCAGGCTGTGATTTTGGAAACAGCATCTTCAGGATGCAGCTCAGGATTTGATGGGATTTACAGAGGAGCAGCCTCTGCCCACAGCATCTCCAGGTCTCACACCTCCCTCCAAAGAAGGGAACCATGGTGTTCCTTCGTTCAGTCAACTCCATCTTTGGCAGTTTGGGGGATTTGTCTCTTTTAATCCTTCATTCCCAAACCAGGGAAAATCGTGTCTCTGAGCCTCAGACAGCCCAGCTTTCTGGCTCTGCAGCAGCAGTCCAAGGCACAAACTCCTCCCATGGATATGGAGCACAGGGACAAGGATGTGGATCACAAACACGTTTCAGGGGGACAGACTGCTGCACTAACAGTGGGATTTTAAAAAAAGACCAAACTGAGCAAACTAATTACAGATTTCTAACAAAGACTACTGCACTTCCTACAGCACAGGATGATTTTTCCGTACTGAAATCCTTGAGGGAAGTACATTCTGCACTCCATAAGGAACATACTGTAGGGACAGCCCAAGTCTAGACAATTTATTATTCACAAGCATCACTGGGGAAATGCTGTTGCCATTCAGTTTTCAATAACCAAACCAACCAGGGGGAATATTTACTCCTCTCCCCCAGCAGCAGCATACAGAGGGCAGATGAGGCAGGCACGGGGGAATGAAAGATTTGTGATCCCTTTCCAAGGGACAGAGTGCCGGGGGTTCGGGAGCTGAGGGCTGTTGTGTGCGCTGGCAGCGGGGCAGGGTGCCTGCTTCACCGTTCCCATCAGATGGTGCGAGCCCGCAGCTCCCAGGATTTCCCATTCACGGTGTTAAACTGCCGACAAAAGAAGTGTGCCTGGGAGGGTCCCGGGGAGAGCCCACGCCTGCGGCACCATCTGCCCGGCCCTTCAAGGAAGGGATCAAGCTTTAATCAGTGGGAGCTGGTTTAGCCCTTTGGAGGCCGGGGCATTGTGCTGCGGACAGCGTGGCATTATTTAAAACCGCTCATTTCATATTTCCAGGGCTGAAAACTGGGTCAGAGCTTCCCTCCCCTCTCCCCGTGCCCGCGGCTGCCGCCAGCATCCTCCTTTCCATGCGGTGCGTGGCAGGACCTGCTGTCCCTTCATCCCACGTGATCCTGGGAGGCATCCAGAAAATCCCGTGCTTCGCTTCCCTCTGTACTAACAGCACAAGCACATGCAGCCAGGGATTGCCCCAGCTCCGAGGAATACTGCAGATTACAGGATGACAAAATAATTCAGCGAGCGGATTTTGAATAGGACTCATAGTCCTTGTTCAATTATAGTTTTTGACAACCATCAAGAATTAGAAGTGTTGTACCCTAAGCGATCCATCTAAACGTAAAATGTCTTTGTGCTGGGAAGGGAATACACCTGGCTCATGGAAATCCATGAGGATCCATGAGGAGTGAAAAGGGCTTTAAAATCTTCAGGTCAATAACAGATTACAGGATCATCCTTTGCAGAATTATATGCTTTTATTCACCAGCCCTTTGTGTGCTGGAACACTTTGCTGTTCAGGTACCACAGACACAGCTTTGGCCCTGAGAGGGATGCTGAGGGCAGGTGGAACTGCAGCTGACAGGGAAATGAGAGGTTTCCCGTCTGATTTTGAAAGGCAGACACAAGAAACAAGCAGGGTTTTCATCAATGTTGTAGTGCTAAGAAACAGGTATTTCAAAGCTGCATGAGGCCTCCCATGCCTGACTGACAGATCCTAAACATGACTGGCTTTGTACGGGGTTGTGCTGGGAGGGGGCAGCAGACCTGAGCAGGCAACTTAAAATACCCTGGAAAAAAAAATATTGCTACAAGGCAGCTCCAATCCAGGATCTTGTCTGGCCCCTTCCCCTTCATTACACACAGAGGTGAGAAATCCCAAGACTCAGCAGTGTCACAGGAGGGCCTCACACCTGTGGGACATCCTGCAAAGGGGATAACACAGCGAAGGAAGAGCAAGAATTGACTTTTCACTCCCTCTCAGTTGTCTGTAAATGGGAAATATATTTTGGTGGAGACTCAGGAACAGTGAGGCATTTACAAAGTGGCATGAAATTAAACAGGACATGTTCGGGAAAGACATCACAATCATTACATGTCACAGGCTGCTGTAGGAAAGGCCAGATTACCCGAACAAAAGCAAGGAAGAGCTCTGGATATAACTTAGAGAGGGACTTCAAACAATGAAGAGGAAAATATTTCAAGCTAACTGTTTGAAGGGCTCTTCCCTCGATTTTAGTCTCTCGGTGCCTGAAAATTATCTGGTACTGTATTCATCTAAGCACGGTTTAATGTCAATGAAAGGGTTTAGTCCCTCTAATTCTGCATCTTTCCCTTTTCAACCTCTCTTTGGGGCGCAGAGCATTATCTCTTCCTGGGATCAGTCTTCTGTGCTTAATTTCAACACAGCCTGGGAAAAGGCAGCACATTGAGATGTTGACGTTCCCAACATCAGGCAGAAGCTGGATGATAATGACGGCGAACGCTTTCCCACGTTCCCTGCCCAGCGCCGCGATGCCAAACCCTATTGTGTCACACACTCCCCAGCCCACCTGCTCCTTTGGGAGCGGGGTATTATCCCCAGGCAATTCACAGTCAATTTGCCATGCTGTAATGGATGCTTTCCCATTGTCCCGGGCACGCATGGATTGGCTGGCGACTGTGGGAAACTCCGAGTCGCTCCGGACCCAGACTTTTGTATGCGGCCCCTGCGTATAAATAGGGCCGGTCCCGGCTGCCTTCTCCACTCCGAGCTGAAAGCAGCCCTCGGGATAACGGTGCTCTCTCCCGGGACATCCCATCGCCCAGAGGGAAGCACAGAGTGAGTATCTATCCGCTGGAGAGCCGGGAAGGGCCGCACCCTTTCGGGTGGTCAGAGCCTCGCTGCTCACCTTCCCTTCTTCCCCTTCTGTGTTACAGCTCCGGGAATCCCAGATCGGATTTACAGCCGCTGGAACTGCCCCTGGAGAAGGGATTTCAGAGGCACCGGCCCAACTCCGAGCTGGGGAAAGGCGACATCCTGGGGATGGCTGCGAGCGCCCCGGGGTCCGGGCCAGGTGAGTGCTCCCCATCACACCCCCCATCCCTCTCACCGCCTTTTCCTTTGGGACAAACTCCAGCCAGCGCTTCCCCGTGTAACACTTTTCTCCTCTCCTGCCCTCCCAGCTTTTGCAGCTCCTGCCAAGAGCCCGCAGCAGGATCATCCTGACGGGCAGTGCCCCAGAGCCGCTCTGCAATTCCCGTCCCTCCGTTCCACGGGCGCAGGAACGCGGGGGAAGCTGAGCTGCCGCTCCCGGAGGTCACAGGTGGCACCTGGGGACTCTGGTTCTTCCTCTGCACCCACCTCCAGCCTCCAGCCTCCTGCAAAACCAGCAGCACCGAAGCGATTCCGAAGCCTCCGGAGGCCTTGGCAGCTCACGGTTCCGTGATTCCTGGACATTTGCCCGTATTCCAGAGGAGACCATGACTTGCTGAACAAGTCGCCCCCACTCCTCTCATGAGTAGGGAAGAATGTTTCCCCTTTGCAGGGCATTGCTCTGCTTGGATGTGAGCTCCCGTTCTCCCAGAAGGAACTGGAACGATCCCACCGCGTGGAGAGAAAGTTGTTCTGAGGGAATGTGAGCTGTATCCTCCTGCTGGGAGGGCTGGAGGGGTCGTTCGGAGGGGAACGACGGCTGTTCTTAACCTCTGCGAGGTTGTGCTTGTACCTCTGCTGGGAAAGCTGTAAGCCCTGGGACGGTCAGAATTCCCAAAAGTGTCCCCGCGAGAGGAGCCTTTTCCTCTGACTCCTCGGGGTCCCAGGGTATCCACACCTGGAATGCCCCGGGGTCTGACTGGACACATTTGGGAATCTGGCCTTCCCACGGTGCCATAAGGGGTTCTATAATATTTATGGTCTGTACTGAGCATGCTCTGAGAATGGTTAAACCATACCCCAAACTATGTAGAGGAAATTCCTCGGGATGTCTTGCTCACGAGCCAGGGCTGTTTGTGAGGTTCAGGATGCGTGTGTGCCTTTTGTAAAGGCAAGAGCTCGTTTTTATGTCCTTATAGGACTGAAAGTTACGGCTGTGCTGTCGATTTTACAAGAAATATTTGTCAAAGTCTTTCATGAAAGGCAGGTGTTTAAATTTTATTTGCTTTTTGGTACCCTTTTGCCAGGGGAAAATGGGAATTTGTTACCGTCCTTGGAGGATGTTATGATGTGTTCTGTGCAAGCTGCACCAATGTATGACCTGTGCCAGAATTATCTTGAACGCCAGAAGTTGCAGAAACTTTTAACGGTCAAAAATAAATAAAAATCTGGTTAATAAATCCAAAGTTTTGTTTTGTTTTTTTTTTTAAGTAGTTTCTACAGCTGGTTTCCCTGTGGTCAACGGACATGAGACAGATTTCAGTGAAAGCAGAGAGATTCAGAATTGACACCGAATTTCCCCACCAGTTCTGTGTCCATCGGGACCCCCCTACAATGCTGTTTTCCATAGCTCGGGAATATCAAACCCCAGCTCTCTCAGTGTGAGACAAAAATAACAGCGCGCCCGAGCAGCCAATTCTCTGGGAATTCAGAGCCAAGAGAGGTCACTGTGAGGGTGAAAAAAATCATGGAATGGTTTGGTTGGGAGGGACCTTAAAGATCATCTAATTCTGACCCCTTGTCACAGGCAGGGACACCAAACACAGAAAGTACTTTTGATTAAGAGATAAAGTTTTCCAAGGCACCTCATGGCACATTTCACATTCCTGGGGATGTGTTCGGGTCACAAAACACTTGGAAACAGGCAGGGGGTTAAAAGTCAGGGGTTTGGCTACAGGGAACACGCGTGGGGCTGCTCCGCAGCTCTGTGTATGTGCATCGGTGTCCTGGACCCCCGGCCCCCCGTGAGCTACCGGGGACCCCTCCCCTCTATCCCCGGGGGTCTCTCTGCCCTCCCCGGGGGTCTCTCTCCCCATCCCCCCC